>JADLZL010001241.1:0-19868 GCA_015844335.1 Chrysopogon serrulatus
TTTTTAATATAATAAAGATAAAAGAGAAAACTAATGTGTGGCATCTATTGTGTTGCTAGAAACCCACTTTAAAATGATCTAGGGTGTCTGGTATTAGAGTTCGAGGCAGGATTTTTTGAGGTATCTCCTAGTCATTGCTTAGACGCAGCTGAGGCCATATCATAGGAAGCTGCAAGGTTTTAGTTACGCAATATCGCTAATGTCTCCTAGAAGTCATTTAGGCACGCACAAGATGTCGCAACGCCTCAAAAACCATGGTTTGAGGGGATTTCTTAAATTCATTGACTAGTTTAGGGGATAGCCCACCTTGGAGACAACTGAAGCTAGTGAGCCATTTGAGTGTATAAAATGCAAAAAGAATGAAAAATATAGACAAATCTCATCATTTCACTAAATCGTCTTTGCAAAATTGTGCTCACAATTATACATTTAAGAAACTAGTTCGAACCATCAAATTATACAATGTAGGCAAGGTTCGATGCTACAATGTATTTTGTTCATTGATTGAAATCCCCTTAGAGCCTACGGTTCAATTTGGAGGCACACTAGAGCTGCTCTAAGTACATAGTGGGTGTTCTTTGGGTCAAATAAGCCTATTGGGTTTCTTTGTGAGAAAAAATACTGTTTGAGCAGCTGATAAAACAAGCGAACAAGACGATAGCTTTTGCTATGTATTTAGATATATATTTTGTCTAGATACATAGCACAAGTTATGCATCTAAAAACCAATAACTTTTAATTTGGAAAGGAGGGAGTAACTAACTATGCACAAAAAGCAAGAACTAAGAAAAGTTCATGAACTCAAACACATGTCCAAGGCTCTAGAAGGACATGTCTAGATATCGTGGTTCAATCAAATAACATGCTCGCGTAGTCGCGTCTATAAATAACCTTCACAGTCATCCAACATTCAACAATGAACAACTCAATAGTTTTTCAATAGCTCGTTACATCATTTACTTAGTAAAGAACACATCGATTATAGTCATCTAGAGTCAAGAATGAATAATTTCCTTCAACGGGGTTAGCGGCAAAGAGGATTTCGCGGCTGAGCAAAATAGCAGTGTCTAGTAGAGCTAAAGAATCCTTAGTTGCAACAGCGGAACAACAAGGAATACCGTAACAGTATGTACTCTGAAAAGCTATAGCAGAATATTTGGAACCATGCATGTATATTGAACAAAAGGACAATAATATCTACCACGGTGAGCACAATATTTGCCCCCAGCCTTGATTTTGCTTTTAGTCATCATCTATACTGACAATCCAATATTTTCATCAAGAATTTACCATTCCTAACGTTACAAGCATATACAGTCAAATTTACAGTTAACTACATTGGAGAAAACTAAATCATCCCTCCTTTCTCATAGTAGGACAAGAGTGCTGAGTAGGCTGATACATACTGACTGGCTTAAACTACATGGATTTGTGCCCTTGCTGTCGTTCTCATAAATAAACAAGACGGGTGTGTCAGTGTGTGGTATAGGAGTAAACAAAGATACAAATAGATCATGCGAGCTCTATAAGATACTACAGCATTAGGTAGGAACATACTAATAATTAGTAATTTAATTATGCGGATGGCAACGTGCAAAGATGGTGACCTGGTCCGTATTAGCGGGGGAAATTGAGTTCAAGCGTCCCTTTCTACACCCATAGTCCACTCAACACGCACGAACGTGATTTGTCCGACTTGTTCGGTGCATGAATGAGGACAAGATAGATGCGTGGTGTGCGGTGCTCACCGTCGCCGAATGCAACGCACTGTTCTCCGTCTGACCGCACAGAGAAATGTTTGGCATCCCGAGTAGTCGGACCATCTTTATCTCACAGAAAACCGACCAGGCGACCGGCGAGTACCAATCATCCTAATCAAGTGAGCAGTGGTACGGGCTCCGCGGACGTGAACGCCACCAATCTGATCGCCGCCGCCGGCGGCTGGCGAGATGGCCTCAATTCCTGATTCCTTAACCCACCACGTTCAGCGCGCTCGGACGCCGACAGCGACAGGGCGCAGAACGAACGTGCCCGTCTCGTGCTACTGCGTGCGGGTACAGGGGATCGATTTTCTTTCACGAAGGTTTTCACGTGGATCGGGTACTGATTACGGTGAGATCACGCTGAAAAAAAGAATCGTTTACCGCAGCACTGCGCAGACGACAAAAGGACGCGCGCGAGTCTCGCGTCCGCGTCGCCGGACGCCGATGGCGATGTGCACCGGGGCGCGCGTCCCCGTGGCCGGTGGTGGTCCGTGGACGGCGAGCCGACGACGGGGCGTCGGCCCGGCGGCAAAAAAATCTGCGTCCACACGAAAACAAAGGCACGATTCGTTGGATTCCCCCGCGGAGGACGGCCGGCCAAGGCCAGAAAAATCAAGCGCCGCGCCGCGTTAATCCCTGCCGCGCGCGGCCGGCCGAGCGGACGGGTGGGGCGGTGGCGGTCGGCCGTGGCCCGCGGCGCGCCTGGCTGCAAGCAGGACATCCGCACATGCGGCGGGTGGTCGCGGCCGCGGCGGTGGCGCCCACCCCCACCCGTCCGTTATCAGATCGATCCGCCGATGGCTGCTGCCTGGTGGCTGCTGCTCGCTGTCATGACCCATGAACGATCGCGCGGAATCTGCACGAAAGGGAATTCCGATTTTTCGTGGTGCCGCGAGCTTTCCACCTCTCGCGTCAATTTTTTGTCCGGACAAGAAGAAACCAGTAGTAACCCGCCGCCGATGGCAGGGCCGCTCCAAAATTTCGATCTTTGGCACGATTGCTCATGCTCCATGGCAGGATTCCGCGGGTTCTCTCGCCTTTGCAGGCCTGGTTGCGTCGACGGTTCTTGGAGGGAGTATGGGACCTTCCAGATGGCAGGTGCAGAGGGTCCCCGATTCCTGTTCGGCGATGGTTCCCCTGGCCCGAATGTTCCTCAAGTCAACACGTGGACGCGAGGCTCCCTCGAGGCTCAAGCAGCCGGTTTCTGTTGTTCATTTTTAACTCCGCAATGGATGCTGTTAGTGTTAGCAGCCAGGATGACATAACAACATTAATATGGTGTCAAAAAGTCAAACCTGTTATTCATTTGCTTGCTGAGATCACCCAGTCCAGAGTCCAATAATACCAAAACAAAAATCCACGAAATGAAAATACAAGTTCTCATGAATTTTGCAGCAATGATGGCGAGGTGTGTGGGTGTGGGGGGGGGGGGGGGTAGAGAGATCAAGGGAGGGTAAATGAACAAGTTCAATGGATTTTTGGGATAAAAGAAAAAGATCAAGGTGGAGTTTCACTAAGATTGGCACATTTAAAAAAAAAAAAAGCAATATACTTTCATTAAACACATGCAGCTCTACTAGTCAAACAAATACGTTATCAAAACATATTTTATGGTGTATATGATCAATCTAAATTGATGTTGCATGTATTTATACTTTTTTAAACTTGGTTGTAGAGTTATAAAAATTTGACTTACAAAATAAATAAAATGGCTACTGTTTCAAATAGAGGATCAATAATAACTTTTCTACACATTTATGTACTCTAAGCCATTCAAATCGAGATTTTTGGGAGTAGGTTGCTTGGATTTAATGAAGTGGATTACTACTCTTGTCCCCTGAATACTACAATTTTTTTTGGAGTTGTCTTAAGTCAAACTTTTAAATTTTGACCAAATTTCTAAAAAAAAAACACTAAGATGTATGGTACCAAATTAGTACTGCCGGGGACCAAAACAAGGACCCCCTAAGAAAGGCCCAACAAACGCAAATCTTAGCCCAACAAGCCACCCTTGTTCAAACTGGGCTACGGCATTGGGCGCACCGAGACCCGGCGTCTTGTCTCCGCCCGCCCGAGCCCCCCCGACGGATCGGGCCTCGGGACGGAAGCCGACTCTACTACCCGTCCCGAGCCCCGGGGCGGATAGGCCCGGGACGGGAGCCGATTTCGCCCCGCCCGAGCCCCCCCGGGCGGGGCAGGCCTGGACGGGAGCCGACTTCCACCACCGGGTCCGAGCCCCCGGGACAGGCCTCTGACGGAGCCGATTCCCGCCCCGCCCGAGCCCCCCCGACGGATCAGGCCTCGACGGAGCCGACTCTCCACCCCCGTCCGAGCCCCCCGGCGGACGGGTCTCTGACAGTCGCACAAGACTCCTGTGTCAAACTAGGGGTCCGATGTGACATATATCCACCGCCCGCGCCTTCCTACGCTGGGATCGCCGGGATGACGCTAGCCCCTCGGATGGGAGGCGGCCCTGTCACCACTCCCCGCGCCCACGCCACGATTACGCAATCCCTACAAGAGTGCCATGCCCGCCACCGTAGGGGCGACATGATGACTAACCTTCAGAATGTGTCCCATCACGGAAGTCCAAATACGGAGCATGCCGCATCCCGGGAAGAACGCTGGCGCCCACCTCAAAGACGGCGGCCGAGTCTTCCAAAGGCCTCGACCATCGTGGCACCAAAGCTTCCAGAGCCGTAAGGTGCACGAAGATGGCCCCGTGGCGCCAGATCTCTACGCCGGCCACGCCAGATACGACAACGATGCCGCGGCCCTCGTGAGCCCGGACTGGGGGTGAGTCAAAGCTACAAACAGCCACCTGCACTGGCACGCCATCATGACGCCCACGCACTCCCTCAAGGAGGCGCACGCCCCTCCTTCACCAGAACGAGGAGCCGACTTCCACGAGACGGCGCCCGCCATTGACAAGGCGGGCGCTGCATAAGACGAAACCATCGCCTCAACCGGGCCTCGCACAAGGAGAGTGGGAGCCCTTAGGCTCCTCGGTAGATGAGGCGGCGCCCACCGCCGTCTTTTCCAATTCAAATATCAGACGAAAAGCCCGTCCCCTCCCCTTCCGGCTATAAAAGGGAGGGACGGGGCCCTTTCAAAAACAAGAAGTGAATCCTAGGAAACAAGTCAAGCAATCTCCTTGACAAACACACACACACACTCACTCATCTCACTCGAGACTTGGGACAGTTCCCTCTCTCCACTTGCTTGTACACCCTACCTACAGGCACCTTGGTGCGGGATAATACAAAAAACCTTCTTGTGTCCTTCTTGCACACCATCCGGGGTTGGGAGCACGCACGTAAATTCACTCGTTGGTACTAGGACCACTAGTTTTAGCACCGACCGGTTGGCGCGCCGTGTAGGGGATTGTGCGTGTTTTCACTTTCCTTCCCGCCAAAACTCGGAATGGCCAAAGAACGACATTTCGGGCGGATTCCCAGCCCTAACTCCACTCCACTCCATTACCGGCACCAGGGACCTTGATCCGGTTTGGAGAGCTCGAGTTCGTGTCGATCGGAGTCCAAAGACGACATGGAACTTCTCCCAGTGGAGTTCGGGGACCTCCCGACCGAGCTCCGGTGGGCCTACCGCCGCCCGCGTCGCAGAGGCGCCGTGGCGTATGCGTTCCCGCCAAGCGCGGCGGGGCGCACCTCACGACGCCAGCATTAGCCGGGAGGAGGACCTTGCGGCGTTAGGGCCGGGCGAGGCCGCCGCTTATCGCCACTACGCCAGCCATTTGGCCTGGTCAACACCGCCGCCACGCGGCGCAACGTACGCCTCCACCATCATGGGGCCCGAGAGGAGGCGCCCACGCCCGGCCGGGCGCTTCCACGGAGCGCCCGACGCTGACATCCCCGACGGATCCATCCACGCCTATGAGGAGTACGGTTAGGCAGAGGGAGCAGCGGCGCCACTGGGCGAGCGCTACATCCACCCGATCCGGGGCGCTACCTCGAGGGCACCTGAGCCTGTGGGGTTCCCTCCGAGCATGCCTTCGCCGGGCTACCCCGGCTCTCGACTGCGACGACATGTACGATCCAACTCATGAATGCTTTCACGTGGAGATGGGCGAAGCTCTGGGCGTAGGCGGCAAAGAACGACGGGCGGTGACCAAGGCCATGATCCTGTGCCCGCCGGGCAGAGCGACCGGCGTGGGCGCCACCCCCGAGGACCCTAATGCATCCGGCCGGCCAAAATACAAAAACTCCGGAGACATGGGGTTCTCCTGGGACCGGGCTGAAGCACGGCTACCCCTCGAGGGGCACACGGCGCCCCGCTATCGAGCGTATTCGGGAGCTCGGGGATGCTCGAGCGCGACCGTCGCCTGCACGGACAGAGATAGAAGCGCATTTGAGCATGCCCACCATGGCACGCAATCCTAGCCCCGGGCCGCCGGGTCAACACGCTGCTGACGCCAATGTAAGAATCGCCAACGACGAGAGTGGGAGAGCGCCCCCCCATCTTCCCACGCCGCAAGTCATAACGCCGCGCGCTGCCCTCCTCGTCCGGGCCGATGCCGGAACCATCGACCCCGTGAGGGACGACGGATTCGAGATGACTGGCGAGATTATCTCGAGACCGGGCCGCTGTCCAGCAGGCGAAAGCTTCGGCTTCCCCGCATCGGACACCGAGGGATGAGGAGGACGAAGAACGCCCACGACGCTGAGCGAGAAGCTTTCTATCCATCATGACCCATCAAGGAGGCCGATCCGCGAGCCGCCTTTCAGATACCGCGCAAAGATTGGCGATGGTGACGCACGTAACGCCATCAACAACGCCGCAAAGGAAGCCGGGCCGGGCCGGATGGGGCGATCGCTACCACAAGCAGGCGGAAGGCGCGATAGCGACGAGGACCGGCGACGATGCCGATCCTCCGAGGCCTTGCTCGGGAGAGATTCGCACAAGACGGTTCCCCTTCCTGCTTTAAGCGGCCGGCCAATCTTGCCAAATACTCGGGAGAAACGAACCCCGAGGTTTGGCTCAACGACCACCGCCTAGCATGCCAGGCTTGGCGGCGCGGGACGATGACGGGCTTATCATCCATAACCTTCCGCTGCACTTAGGTGATTCGGCCAGCGCTGGTTGGAGCATCTTCCCCGCCCGCACGATCCGCGATCGGGTCCGAGTTAGTCGTGGTTTTTGTGGGAAATTTCAGGGGCACATACGTGCGCCCGGGGAATTCGTGGGATCTCTGCTAGCCGCCGCCAGAGGCCCGACGACGCTGCGTGACTTCATCAGGCGCTTCTCGAAGAAGTGCATGAGCTGCCTAACGTGGCCTACGTGGCGGGACTGCTATCATCGGTGCATTCCTTGATGGCATGACACGCAAGGAGCTCGTCCACGAGTTGGGCCGGAAGATGCCGACCACCGCCAACGAAGCTGTTCGAGGTGGCGGCGAACTCGCCTCCGGTGAGGAGGCGGTGGGAGCGATTTTCCGCGACGTCGGCGGCAAAGGGAAGCGGAAGGAGGACAATGCCGAGGGGAGGCAGCCCGGCCCTTAAAAAACAAGAAGAACAAGCACAAAGGGAAAAAGGGCAAGAAAGAGGTGGACTCCGAGGACGATATCGTTGCGGGCGGCCCCCCGAGGTCCCCCGGGGCCGGGGCCTTCGACGACATGCTCAAAAAGCCCTGCCCTTTCCACAAATTCCCGTCAAACACACTATGGGGGAGTGCGATTTGGCTTGTCGCTTCTATCGAAGCTTCCCCACGAAGGCAAGAAGAAGAAGGAGGGGGAAAACAAAAGCGAGGAGTTCCCGAGGTCCATGACGCGTTTTTATGGTCATCGGGGATCGCCGGCGAATCTCACCCCGCGCCGAGATCAAGCGCGAAGGCCGAGAGATATTCTCGGTGCATCCCGCCACTCCGCAGCACCGCCGTGGTCCGCCGACGCCATCACCTTCAAAGATCGACGACCACCCGCCCCTACGTGCCAAAAGGCGGTACCGCCGTGGTCGACCCCGTTGTCGGCAACGTGCGGCTCACCAAGGTGCCGATGGATGGCGGAAGTGCCCTTAACATCCTCTACCCAAAACCCTCACTGTTGGGGAATAGAGCGCTCACGGCCGGCCCAAGCTCTCCCTTCGGGCGTAGTGCTTGGGTAGACGCCACCGGCCCCTGGGGGGCTGATCGACCTCCTGGCCCGCTTTGGGACGCCATCAAACTTTTCGCAAGGAGGTCATCACCTTGACGTGGTTGACTTCGAGGAACCTATCACGGCATCCTCGGACGACCAGCGTATGCGAGTTCATGGCCGTCCCCAACTACACTTACCTTCTCCTCAAGATGCAGGGCCCCAATGGCGTCATCACCGTTGGCTCCTCCCTATGAGCACTTGGCGTTCAAGCTGCGACGTCGGCCGATCGAGCACGCCGAGGCCGTGGGCGATCTCCGAGGCCCTCGACACCAAAGCGTCACGCCGGCGCATTCGAGCCATCCGACGGAGTAAAGGAGGTCCAGCCCGGACCCCGCCTCTCCATCGGCAAGGCGGTGAAGATCTGCGACTCCTCGACCCCAAATAGGAGGCGGTGCTCGTCGACTTTCTCGGCGCAAACATCGACATTTTTTGCGTGGAGTCCCTCGGACATGCCGGGCATTCCGAGGGATGTCGCCGAGCACTCCCTTGATATTCGGGCCGGGTCGGGCCCCCGGTGAAGCGGCGTTTGCGCCGATTCGACGAGGAAAAGCGCAGAGCCATCGGCGAGGAGGTGAACAAGCTTTTAGCGGCCGGATTCATCAAGGAGGTGTTCCACCCGAGTGGTTATCTAATCCTGTAATGGTTAAGAAAAAAAGAGCGGGAAATGGAGGATGTGTGTAGACTATACTAGTTTAAATAAAGCATGTCCAAAAGTTCCCTTTCCTTTACCACGCATTGATCGGATAATCGACTCCACCTCGGGGTGTGAGCTCTTATCCTTCCTCGATGCTTACTCCGGCTACCACCAAATAAAGATGAAGGAGTCCGACCATTTCGCAACGTCCTTCATCACCCCCTTTGGCATGTAATCGCTACGTAACGATGCCTTTCGGACTCGAGGAACGCGGGGGCAACATATCGGCCCGGTGCATGCGAGGCGTTTTTCGGTGACCACGTCGGAGAGACCATGGAGGCCTCACGTCGGCGACATCGTAGTCAAGACGAAAAAAGGCCGACGACCTGCCTCTCGACCTTACGATCGCTTTTTCGGTGTCTTGCAGACCAACAGAGTCAAGCTCAACCCCGAGAAGTGCGTCTTTGGGGTCCCCCGAGGCATGCTCCTTGGGTTCATCGTCTCCAAACGCTGCATCGAGCCTAACCGGAGAAGGTGAACGCGGTGACGAGCATGGGCCCGATCAAGAACCCGGCGGGCGCATACGGGTCATGGGATGCCCGGCGGCTCGGCCGTTTCATCTCACGCCTCGGCGAGAAGGGCTTGCCCTCAGACGCCTCTTGAGAAAGACCGAGCGCTTCTCCCGGACCTCCGAGGCTCGGGGAGGCCCTCGACAAGCTCAAAGCCGCCCTCACCGGCGCCCCGATCCTCGTCCCTCCCGCCGAAGGAGAACCCCTCCTCCTGCGTCGCTGCGACCACCCGTGTGGTCGGCCCAGCCCACCATCGTCGTTGAAAGAGGAGGAGGAGGGGCCCCACGATCCAATCCGGCGGCCGGTCTACTTCATCGAGGTGTTGTCCGAGACCAAGATCCGCTACCGCGAGATCCGAAAGCCGCTTCACGCGGTGGTCCCGGCGGCGCAAGCTCCCAAGCACTACTTCGACGCCCACCCCGTGGCGGTGGTCTCTTCCTTCCCGTTGGGAGAGATCCTCCGGAAAGGGAGGTCTCGGGCGGGTCGCCAAGTGGTCCGTTGAGCTCATGGGAGAGGCCTCTCGTGCGTGCCAAGAAAGGCCATCAAGTCCCAAGTCTTGGCCGATTTCCTCGCGGAGTGGGACGGACACCCGGTACCACCCGCCCCAACTTCCGCTGAATCTTTGGGCGATGTACTTGACGGGTCCACGATGAAGACCGGAGCCGGCGCCCGACCTCTCTTCGTCTCCCCTCATGGGGTGCACATGCGATGCGTAATCCGCCTTCGCTTCCCGGCGTCAAATAATATGGCAGAGTACGAGGCCCCGCTCAGCGGGTTGAAGATCGCCCGTCGAGCTTGGCGTCAAGCGCCTCGGCGTTCGGCGACTCCACGGCTCGTCATCGACCAAGTCATGAAGGACTCAGCCGCCACGACTTCCAAAGATGGACGCCAGACGCAAGGCGGTGCGCCCGCCTCGGAGGACAAGTTCGACGGCTCGAGCTCAACCACGCCGTCCGGAGGTACAACGAAGCCGATTTAACTTGCCAAGATCGCCGCGGAAGAGCCCCGGTTCCTCCCCGACGCCTTCACTAAAGACTCCGCCCGCCTCCCTCCGCCGAGCGCCTGGAGGGGCGTGAAGAGGCCGAGGAGAAACACAGATCCCCCCCTCGGGGGGCCGGAGAATCGTCCGACGCCCCCCTGCCCCGAGGTCCCTCGGTTTCCGTGAACGCACTCGGCACTAAGCGCCGAGATCATGGAGGTCGACGGAGGAAACCCCCGGGCCGATCCCAGTGTCGGATCGAGAGAGCCGCACTCGACCGGATCGTCCGAGGCGCCTCCCCCGAGGACTTCAACCATGCCAGCGCACGCGAGGAGAGCAAAGTCTTTTCGCCGCCATCGAGGACGAGCTCTACCGAAAGTTCCTCGGGGTCTTGCGGCGGTGTATCCACGATCGAGGAAGGCCTCACCCTCGTCCAGCGGGATCCACGCCGTGTGTGCGGCCACCACGCCCCGCTCCCCAGCTCCCTCGTCGGCGGCGCTTTCCGACAACAAGGGTTCTCTTGGCCGACCGACCGATCGGCCGACGCTTTATCGAGGTAGTGCGCACTGCTGAGGGGTGCCAAAGACTACGCTCGTCAAACGCTTTTCTTGGGCTCAAGCACTCTGGACCATCCCGATCACATGGCCCTTCGCCGTATGGGGCACGGACTGGTAGGACCCCTAAAGAAAGCGCCCGGGGGCTTCACGCACCTACTTGTTGCCATTGACAAGTTCTCCAAGTGGATCGAGGCGCGCCCCCGTCACCAACATCCGATCCGAAAGCAGCGGTGCTCTTCTTCACCGACATCATCCACCGCCGGGATCCCGAACTCCATCATCACCGACCACGGCACCCAGTTCACGGGGCGAAGTTCGAAAACTTCTGCGGCGAACACCGGATACGCATCGTCTGGTCTTGATCGCGCACCCCTGCACGAGCGGGCAAGTGGAGCGAGCCAACGGAATGATATTGCAGGGGACTCAAGCCCCGGATCTTCAACAAAGTCAACAAGTTTGGCAAAAGATGGCTCGAGGAACTCCCCTCGGTCCTCCGGAGCCTCGGGGCGGCGACGACGAGCCGGGCCACGGGGTTCACGCCCTTCTTCCTAGTGTCTGGCCGCCGAGGCAATGCTGCCCCCACCGACTTGGAGTTCGGATCTCCGAGGCTCAAAGCCTACGACGAGGCTCGGAATCAAGGGGCTCGGGAAGACTTCGCTAGATATGCTCGAGGAAGCTAGGGGACGCAGCCCTTCCTGCACTCAAAGAAGGTACCAACAGTCTCTCCGACGCTACCACGACCGCCGAGTCCGGATCCGAGACCTCAAGGAAGGTGACACAGTGTCTCCGCCTCCGCCAAGACAACGAGAGGCCGCCATAAGCTCACGCCGCCTTGGGAGGGGGCCCTTCATCGCCGAGAGGTCCTCAAGCCGGGCACGTACAAGCTCGCCAACGGCCGGGCGAAGTCCTCAACAACGCTTGGAACATCCAACAGCTACGTCGCTTTTACCCTTAAAATTCCAAGCATTGTACATACGCTTTGTACATTTCGTCAATAAACACCAAGTCCTTGGGCGTTTCCCCAAGACACCTCAAAAGGACTCAAGAAGACTTGGTTTTGTCTTACCAAAACCAAGCCTCCCTCCGGGGGCTAGAAAGGGGGAACCCCTCCGAAAAGCACCCCCCCGAAAATCCTTTTCGTTTTCCGGCTATTCTTCGTAGACTCTACGTTCCCGAAGGTCTCGTGTATTTAGTTAAGGGCACGACCCGAGTCACCCCGAGGCCGAGGCGGCCGAGCCAGCGAGGCCACCTACGCCCGAAGCGCTTACAAGTACCTCCGCTTGCAGCCCTCGGCCAAAAGGGGACTCCGAGCCTCACGGGGAAGTCACTCATTGCGAAAAGGCAACGGGACCGTGGACATCAACACGATCCCTACCTTCGGCTAAAAGGGCGACTCACGGCCGCAAAGCTCCCCCCCCCGCACGACTAAGTAACGAGCACCGCGGGAAGGGAAACTGAGAGATAACGAAAGAGTCGGCATAAGAAACATAAGGCCTCGACGGGCCAAAGTCTTAGACCACACAGAAAAAAACAAAACACTAATCAAGTTTTTTACAGGCACACTCGGCCCAAATTACGAGGATTCATCGGGGGCATCCGACCCCCTCCGGCCTCGGTGTCGACACTGCGGTGTCGGCCCCTTCCGGCGACACCGGGAAGGATAGCCGTTTGGAAGTGCCCGACCAGGTAGCGGACGTAGCTTCTTCGGCCCGATGGAGCGGCTCGGCAAATACCTCTCCCTCATGACCCTCCTCGTCCTCGGCGACTACGAGCCCCTCGGAAATCTTGGGGAGGTCGAGGTCGTAGTGGGAGAGGGTCATCGCTGTGGTGTGCGACACCCCGTTGAGGCGGGCGGGCGGCGCGGGCCCTCCACTTGTGCAGGCAACGCCTCGGGCGGCAGTGTTCTTCTTGGCGGGCTCGCCCGTGCCTCGGCTGCCGTGCAACGGCTCCCACCTTCTTGCCCCGGGCGTCGAGCTTCGCCTGGCAGGTGTAGGCAGCTGCGGCGCGACAAAGGCAGCACTTTGCTCCGAGCGACTTCTTCACCGGCTACGCATCCGCCAAGGGTCGATCTCGGTGGCGAAAAGCAAGATATGGGCGCCCAAACATAAGACTTACCTTCCGTTTGCACCACCTCCTCCACTTGTTGCGCCTCGAGCCTATTGGCCTCGTTCAGCCCTGACCAAGCTCGGCCCGCACCATGGTGGCGTCGTCGACAAAAAAGGCGGTGATCGGTGTCCATATTCACCGGGTTCTGTCCAGGTCGATGGTCTTGGGAGTGCTTGGACAGCGCCGTCCTCGCCGCCTCCTTACCGGCGCGGGCTTGTCGAGCTCTGGTTCCGAAAGCAGCCAGCCCGGGTGGGTTTGCCTCCCGCGTTGGAGATGGAGCGCCTCGTCAAGGCGGACTCCGAACAGGAGAAACTCGATTTCTCCGGGACGCCACCGCCCGTCCCTATAACGATCGTACAACGGATTTTGCTTTTTGGGCGGTCCCCGCCAAGGTAAGGCTTCGACCACAAATGCACAAATGTTTGTATTACCTTCATCAGTCGGGGAGGTCCCCTGGGAGAAGATCGGCGAGAGCGGCATTGTTGTTGGCCGACTTCATGTACTTGTCCGCCTCGCTCCCACTGGTCGACTCAAGCGTCGTCCGGCCACGTAGGATCGGCCGGTCCTCCGGGTCCGGCGGTCCGACCTGACAATACGCGGGCGGCACGTTCCGGTTGGAGGACCCCTCGGGCGCCCCTTGGTCAACGACCCCATACGGTTGCCGCCCCGAGGAGGTAGCATCCGCAACGACCACCTCTTTCCCCCACGCTGGGGTGGTCTTCTCCGAGGAGAGGATCTCCACCACCTCCGCGCCGAGGCGCGGCTCGTGGGCGGAACGGGCGCGCCGCTCCTCCATGACCATGTCGCCAAAGGGTCAGTCGGGGCAAGCGCCCGTCCACGGCTTCCGCGACGGCGCCGCCACGGCCTCCACAAAGAAGCGCCGCCAAGGCCCTCCGCGGCACTTGCGCCTCTCCATCACGGGCGGAGGGTGGCTGGTCGAGGGCGCCCGATCACCGCTTCCTGCCGCCGCCGTGGTACCCACCCTGAGGCAGCAGTGGGCGCCGCCGTTCCGGCCTCAGAAGCCTCGCCGCCATGCGCTGAGCAAGCGGGCCGGGCCGGGTCAGTTTTGCGCTTTTTTGCTACGTAGCAAGAAGAGTGAGTCTTCAAAAGAAGAAAGAAAAAAGAAAAAAGAGCGAAGCGGAAGACTAAAAGGACAAACACCTACCCGACGACCGGGCGGTTGAAACGATCGGCTCATCGGAGCCGTGCTTCGGGAGGGCTCGGACCGAGGTGTCCTCGGCTTCCCGCGAGTCCGGGTCCTGCAGCGGTGGGCCGGCGTCGCCGCCTCCGCGGCCAGGCACGCCTCACCCTCGGCGGTCCTCCCACCCGCCTCGGGCCGTTCGAGGGCAGAACCAAAGCCGCCCCCGGCCCGGGGCAGCGGCATGGGATGACTTCAGAGGGCCTCGCCCCACCCGAAGCAGTCACGCCTCCTGGGCCGCCGGATGAAGCCTCCGGAATAAAGGGGCGAGGCGGTATCCTTCGGCGGCCACGGGCGACCACTCCCTTTCTTCACGGGGGGGCGATGGCCAAGCTGAAGAAGCTGTAGTCCTCCTCCTCCTCCCTCGTCATCCTCATCATCGTCATCGGCGCCGGTGGTGTCGGAGGCGTTGGCTCTCGGGGGAGTCCTCGTGCCTGGCCGGCCCATGACTTTTCCCACTCACGCCGGCTCGTTGGCTTTGCGGACATTCTGTCCGACTTCTTCTTCTTCTCCTCCCTCCGCTTCTCCGCAAGGGCCTTGTTCTTCTCTTTCTCCGCGGAGATGGGGGGCTTGACGCTTCGGCTTCCCGGCCAATCCCTCGCGATTTAAAAGAGCAAGATAGGGATAAAGGAGAGGAGGCAAACAACAACCAACCGGCAAGACGGCCGCAAAGTGACTCACCACGGAGACGGCGTTACGGGTGGGTCGCACGCGACCTTGTAGAGGTTGGAGACGCTCGGACACCGACACCGCCTTCTTGGTCCGCTCGACGATCTCGGCGTGATCGAGGTCGACGGGACGACATCCTCGCCCGACCCAGGGACCGCCTTCCCTCATGTCAAACAGCAAGGCTGTCTATGCATGAGGGGCAGAACTTGACGCCGGTGGAAGGCGGCGATGATGACCGCCGCATCTAACCCCTTCGGCGGTCAGCCTCCTCGTTGGAACACCTTCTCCGGAGGGATGACCTTCTCCGGGATGATCTCCTCCTTCCACCTCGCTGGCTCAAGGCCGAACACCCCCCCTGTAAAGCAGCAGTGTGGCCGGAGTCGCTCCGGAGGTAGAACCACTTCGTAGCGCCCACCACGGTTGGAGGAGGTCGCCTTAGCCGGATATACGAAGTCCCGGTAGCGAGCCCGCGGTTGCAAAGATGCAACCGCCGACGGGGACGGATATCCTCTTCCCCCCTCTCGACGCTCTTGAAGAAGAGGGCGCCTCGAAGAAGTGGAGCCAGAGGTCCCAAAGTGGACCTCGACCCCAAGGAAGCCCTCACATAGGGCTTACCTTAACACCGCCAAAGTGCGTGATGGAGTTGGGGTTGAGATGTTGCGACTCCAAGCCGTAGTACACGAGGATGGCCCTCAAGAACCGACTCCACCGGCATCCCGAACCCGTTCTCATGGAATGCCGTGAAGCTCACGACGTATCTCCGAGGGCGGGTGGGGGGACAGATGGTCGGCCGGCGGGGACGATCCACTCCGGGGGAGGCCTTGTCGGCGCAGGGCGGAGAAGCCCCTTCCCCCACGAAGGCCACCTGGGCCCCAAGAACGCCACCTGGAAGCTCGCCTCCCACTCCTCCACGCCAACGATCTCAGGCCTCGACGCCATGGCCAAGCCGAGCGGGGTGGATGCAAGCAAGTTTTCTCTCCTCGCCCCTCTTCTTCCTCGCGGCGCCGAGTACTAAGAATGGCGGAGGAGGAAGCAAAGGCGAGGGAAGGCGAGAAGGGACGACGCTGCCGCCACACGTGTACTTATACCCGTGACGCTTCCCTGCCTTTGCGTTTAACTGCGTATCAACCTACGATACGCCGGAATCGACACACACCGCGACGCAACCCAAAGCGACGCAAGACACGAAGCCGCGCGCCACGCTGGTCTAGTAGCCACACGCTGGCCTGCATGACCCGGCCCAAGACAAAGTGATCCGGGGCGCAAGGCCCGGGCCTCGCCACCCTCGTGGCCGCTAGCCGCCGCAGCTTGCGGCAGCACATCACGCCCGCCGTGGGACCCACGACCACACGACGGCAACCGCCACGGCGGGGAAAGTGGGGGCCCGCCACCTCCAGCGGGCGCTCCCACATCTCAAGGTCGGGCGCTGAAAAAAGCGCCACGACAGGGGTGAAAACGAGCGGTTTCCTTCTTCATGAAGGAGCCCGGCGGCGGCCCATTTACCGGTCCAGGCGGAGGCTGGCCCATCTGAGGTTCCACGCCTCGAGGGCAACAGAGTCGTGCTCAGCCTCGGACCTCATACAGCTTGGCCCCCGCGGGAAGGGGGGGCCCCTCGGCCGCATCCGAGGCCGGCATGGCGGCCGGCGGTGGGGATCCCGCTGGGAGAGCATCGACCCCTCTGAACCCGGGCGGGGCGGGATCCGAGCCCCGCCAGAGCATACCGTGCGCTCTTATGAACAGCAGCCTCCCGGCCAGTCAACCCCTAGCGAACGGGGCGTAGGGCGTTCACTTGGATCCACCTGCTATTAGCGACTCACTGTACCTAGTCGTGTTCGACACTCGTCGACGATGGCACGATGAAGTCCAACCCTCCTCCCTGCGGAAGGGACGCCGAGGTGCGTAAAAGACTAACGACCGAGTACCAACCGGCTCCCCCTCAACGCCACGAGGGGTCGGGGACTTACCCCAACGCGAACCGGCTCGGGAAAGCGCCCCGACACTCGACCGAACCCCGGACGAGCCGACGGGCCTGGGGGGGCGGCGCAAAAATCGCTTTTTGCCACCAAAAACACGAACAAGCCCTCGGACGGGTGCACACACTCCTCCGAGGCCCCCGGACCGGCCGGAGGTGGCCAAGCGCCCCGCGGAAATTACGATTCCCAAAGACGACCATAGGCTGCACCATGTAAACCAACAACAAGCCCCTGAGGAGTCCTCCATGCTCCTCCGAGGCCTCGAGGGCTACACCGCCGGATGGTGCTTTTGCGCGCACCTCGCGGGAGTGAAGCGCCTTCAACCTGGGCAACACCGCACCAGCCTCGAACGAGTGCATTCACTCCTTCGAGGCTCGGGGGGCTCTTGTCGGGGACCAAAACAAGGACCCCCTAAGAAAGGCCCAACAAACGCAAATCTTAGCCCAACAAGCCACCCACTGCTCAAACTGGGGCTAAAGATCGGGCGCACAGGACGGCGTCTTGTCTCCGCCCCGCCCGAGCCCCCGACGGATCGGGCCTCGGGACGGAAGCCGACTCTCTACCCCGTCCGAGCCCTCGGGCGGATAGGCCTCGGGACGGGAGCCGATTCTTCGCCCCGCCTCGAAGCCTGGCGGACAGCCTCGGGACGGGGAGCCGACTCTCCACCCCGGTCCCGAGCCCCCGGCGGACAAGTCCTGGACGGAGCCGATTCCCTCGCCCGCCCGAGCCCCCGACGGATCGGGGCCGGGGACGGGAGCCGATTCACTCCACCCCGTCCGAGCCCCCTGGGCGGACGGGTCTCTTGACAGTCGCGCCCCGCACTCCCTGTGTCAAACTAGGGGTCTGATGTGACATATATCCACCGGCCCGCCTTCCTACGTGGATCGCCGATGACGCTAGCCCGGGGGGATGGGAGGCGCCCCGCCACCACTCAAGCGCCCACGCTCACGTTACAAGAATCCCACAAGAATGGGCCATGCCGGCCAATCGTGAGGGGCGACATGATGACTAACCTTCAGAATGTGTCCCATCACGGAAGTCCAAATACTTAGAGCATGCCGCATCCGGGCAAGAACGCGGCGCCACCCCAAAGACGGGCGGCCGAGTCTTCCAAAGGTTCCCGACCACATGCACCCAAGCCGAGCCAGGCGCATCTAAGATGGCCCCCGGCGTCAGGCCTTTCTACTACGCCGCCACGCCAGATAACATAACGATGCCGCGGCCCTCGGGAGCCCGACTGTGGGTGAGTCAAAGTTACGTGAGAAAGCCACTGTACCTGGGCACGCCATCATGACGCCCACGCGGACCCTCGCGGGGAGCGCACGCCCCTCCTTCACTGTGAACGAGGAGTCGACTCCACGAGACGGCGCCCGCCATTGACAAGGCGGCGCCAGCATAAGACGAAACCATCGCCCTCAACAGGGGCCTCGGCACAAGGAGAAGGGGAGCCCTTTAGGGCGGGATGAGATGGCGCCCACCGCCGTCTTTCCAATTCAAATATTTGACAAAAGCCCGTCCCTCCCCTTCCGGCTATAAAAGGGAGGGGACGGGGGCCCTTTCAAAAACAAGAAGTGAATCCTAGGAAACAAGTCAAGCAATCTCCTTGACAAACACACACACACACACTCACTCATCTCACTCGAGACTTGGGACAGTTCCCTCTCTCCACTTGCTTGTACACCCTACCTACAGGCACCTTGGTGCGGGATAATACAAAACCTTCTTGTGTCCTTCTTGCACACCATCCGGGGTTGGGAGCACGCCGCGTAAATTCACTCGTTGGTACTAGGACCACTAGTTTTAGCACCGACAATTACCATTAGATTTATCATGCAATATATTTTCATAAGATACTCATTTTATGTCATTAATATTAATGCTTTTTTTTATAAAGTTGGTCAACGTTAAAATTTTTTTGACTGGTACGGATTCTAGGAGTTGCGTATTCGGGGGGGGGGAGGTAGTATTATTTTAGGATTTGGGCTTGTCCATATCTGCCCGTGTTAGGACACCCACAATGTGTTCGCAGAGATAACTTGAAGCAATAAATGCATCACATTTGTAGGCAACAAATATAATGGAGCTACACCTTAAGAAATAATTTTGCAGCTCAGCAGTTTCCAAAACCAAACCCTAATGAGAATTTTTTTCTCAATCCCTCAAATCATAACCTCCCACCCATCGAATAAAGAGGAGACGACTACCCGAATCCACCGTATTGCTCGTTGGGATGGAATTTTCTCGTTATGTTGAGAGAAGACCTCTAAAATCACTAAGACACTTTTTTTACCTATCCCAATAACTAGTTTTTGGGATTAGATTTTTCTCCCACCGCTAGAGATGATTTTAAATAAAAATGGAATTTCGCTCTCAAAGAACTGGGGTGGCGTTTGGATACCGGGAAATGAGAGGTGGAATAGGAAAAGGAAATAGATGAACGGTTAGGATTAAATACTATGAAAGAATGAATGGCTCGGATGCAATATTCGCCCTATTTACTTGTCTTATAAGCCGGACTTATCAGCCGTTCAAACATTATTTTTTTCCCATAGCAAACTAGTCGGCTTGTCTTATCAGCTGTCGGCCCTAGGGGAGGGGCGGGGTGTGCGCGACGGTAGAGGGCCTAATTTGGAGAGGGGCCCAAGCCCATGTATACAAACCCCAGGCCCTATATACCAACGTCTTTGTATTTGTACGTGTCTTTCCGCTTGTACGTAGTGCCGGCCCAACAAGAACCAAGCAAGTAATGCCGGCCTTTGTATGTGTCTTTTTCGGTTTCACCACGATAGAAGGCAAGGAGCAGCGCCCGCACGCCCGCATCGTCAATTTGCGGAGTTGCGACTTGCTCTCGCCGCACGCAGACGGCGATCGGAGGGCCTGCGTGCCCCGTGGCGTAGATCGGAGAACAAAGTGAATGACGCACGATGGAGGAGAAGCGAGGGGGGCCTTCTCCGCTTCTCATCAAGTCGTCGGTCAGCCCTAGGTATTTTTTCCTATTTACTATTTAATCCGAATTTACTATCGAGAGAAATCTTAGACACTTTTAATCTTAATACTGTCCTTGATGATTTTGCATCAAGAAATACCGGAGAAATATATTTTTATAAGAAGCAATAGATATTACGAAATTATATTCTTCCTTAAGGTATTTTTTTTTGTCTACATTGTTCCTCGACAAATATATCGACATGTTAAATTTAAAATATATCATTGGATTTCATTTTGCTTTGCAAGAAAAATTAAGACATATATATTATAAGATTTTATAT
>JADLZL010001242.1:0-24617 GCA_015844335.1 Chrysopogon serrulatus
GGCGGTGTTTGGAGAGGCTGTTCAAAGCGGGTTCATGTACAGAGACGATAGGGACCGAAGCCATCACGCATTCACATCCAATGTAAATACGTTTCGCCTTTTTCTCATGAGAAACTTCATTGCTCACTTCTTCCGGTTTAAATCATCGTTAGCCGATGCCGTAGCGCCGCCTGGCGTCCAGGCTCGGGCGCAGTATCGCGCGCGAGCCTTCGCCGCCGCCGCACGCCGATCAGCCTCATGAGGGCGCCGCCGTAGCGAGGCCTCGATCAGCCGCCGCGCTGCTCGTTGCCGGCAAATGCCGATATTCGGCGCAGTTCGACTCACTGCACGGCTTCGCGCCGGCTTCACGTTTCGATCTGTTCGCTGGTGCCGCCGCGGCGCAGGTTGCCGCGTTCGCCCGTCAGACGGGTTCGCCAGCCGCATGCCGCCTTTCGCCATTGAAGACCATCGCGCCGGACAGGCTGCCGGAGAGGAATGGAGCTGCGCCGTTGCCAGGCTTCGTGGCGGTAGCAACTTTAGTTCCCTGATAAATGTCTCTAGTGATTGCATCATCTTGCAGCTTGTGGAAACAGTCAAAATGAAGTCACTTTGTCTCACATGACGGCCTTGAGACACATTCTTCGATACAAATATTCATACATAACACCACAGTTAATGTTCACATAACCAAGCGCTGAAATAAAATACAAACGTTCCAGCCAAAGCTGCCGAAATACCAAGTCTTCAGATATCTATCACGATGTCTTCTTTCTGTCGAGTTTCAGAAATTGGTCGCTGTCTTCATTACAACTTGAAGGACGGCGATGAGTTACCGGGTGGTATCATGCCCGTCGTCATATCGGTCCCCAGTAAAAAACCACAACACATGCCAGCCACTTCAGCTAAGTGATCGACCAATATACGCTGACCCCCGCATGAGGTCGAAGCTGCAGTACCGTGCCGCTCATTTTTCTTGCTCAGCCTCTGCAACAATTTTTCATTGAGGCAATGAAGCCACAACGCGCTCACTCGAGGATAATAGCCCGTTAGTATCTCTGTTGCCAGCTGATCGGAATTTTCCGAGGTATCGTTGAACAAAGGTGATCGACAGACATTGACAGCTTGACTAGCAACATCACCAGGCCGCATGCCAAATTCAACTTCCACTGACGCCGCCAATGACAGCCCAGCATGTCCACGTGTTACCCATGGCACCTGAGTAGTTTTGGTCACGACCAAAACACCATGTGTACTACGCATTCACAGACAGTACCCATTTCATCCTCACAGCCCGCAAAGATATGCTGACATCTCAGAGTAATCTTGTAGCAGAAGTCACCTTTTCCAAATGCATCGCTGCTGACACACAGTGGCTCCAGTCGCCGTCTGCCGGCTCGAAATCATTGCCGGCGTAATCAGACATAACGGTCTTCATCTTTCATCGTACTTATGAAACTTTGTTTGACGCATCGATATAAAGACCGGTTTCATTTGTGCTCCGTCGCCATCCCATCATCCTCATCTTCGTCATTGCCGGTGGAAGCAGTTGCTTGCTCGCTGTACCACGGGTGGAAGAATGGGTGGAAGATAGTGTGCCAGGGATCGGTACCCTCTTTATGCGCCAGTTCATTGCAACAGCAGCATGCTTCATACAAAGCAGTTGTCGTATCAACTTTGCTGGGAGCAGCCGTATCAATTTTTTATTAGTCGTTATCGTATAACTTTTTCACGTTTTCTATTATATCAATTTCTTTTGTAATAATGTATTAAATAGCAACTGTTTAGTTATTTTTTTGTTCTCCCATAAAACACTGCCATAAGTACCGAAATAAATACAGCAACATATGGCAGTAGTGCATGCGTAATCACATTGATAGCTACTAAAGTTCATAGATATGTCATATTTGTGCCATCAAAGAGCCAGCATAAAGCTCACTTATCTGACCACAGTAAAATTGCATGCCAACATTTTTCATCGTAGCTGAGCCTTAGGTTTAACACTCAATGTTCACCGAAGCTTGCCTTTTTCCTTCCTTCACATCTTATTAGCAGTTTTTATACTTCGCTTTGCAGTTAGCCAGCTTGTTAAAGAAATATCGAGTTAACCGAAAGCCCGAAGGCAACCACATTTCATTTGATGTTTCATCGTGTATCATTTTCGCCTTCGGTTTTAGGTGAGCCGCATTTTCGCTCGCAGTGACCGCATCTTCACTGGTCTTGCAGACCGAGCGCAGCGCCTATTTAAACACCATCGCTTCCACCAATACCGTCAGCGCAGCGGCACCATCGACAGGCGCAGCATGCAGCTGAACTTGTAATAGTACCAGCACCGCCGACCTTGCGTAGTCACCAGCCGCCAGCATCAACTCGTCGCTGCCTGGCACTAACCGGCTCGCTCAGATTCATTTTTCAATTTCGTGGTTGTTAAGAAACAATTAAACTGTTGTGAGGGCATTGTTTTGGGAGGTCCACTGCGAATGTCCCCTTCTCGCCACTTTGAGACATGATATCCCAGATGGTGTTTGGGCATCACTCCCGAACAACTCCTTTAGAAGGCCTAACTGCCACACTCACATGCATGCCATGTCGCCAACTCTCACCGACGCCGTCTCGGCCGTTGGAATTGGATTTGGATAGGATCCTTCTTAGGCCTTCTGCAGTGTTGTTCGGGAGTGATGCCCAAATGAGGAGAGAGAGTGTTTGGGCATCACTCCCAACACTACAACAGGTGGTGCCAGCTTTCATGGAATCCAGAAAAGTTGGGAGCGGTGAATGAAGATTCACCGGTGCCCAAAGTATAAAAAAATAATTATTCTTGTTGCATGTCGAACGGTTACAAGGCCGTTGGCTTGGCCACACACGCACACAGTGTCTGTACATAAGGCTGTTGGCCACACATGCACACAGGTCTGCACAAAGGCCATTGGCCACACGCACCACTCAAGGACTTCAAAGTTGAAAAATACACCGGATGGGGCCTCCAAAATTCAACATACACATGCATGCACACATACCTTCAAGTACACATGACCGTTGCCTTATTTCTATAAATCCAAGTGCCTGCCTACACATGAAGAAACAAATCTCTATATTCTCCCTCAATAGCCATGGAGAACAACACAGCTTCATCTTTCACCAATATGATGAACCCTGCAATGACAAGTGGTGAGCCACAAAATCCAGCTAGGCAGCAACATCATTTTCCTTCACCCCAATACCCCATGAACTATCCACCACAATTTCCTACCTCTTTCCACCCCCAGTATTCACACATGTTCAGCCCCTTTGGATCCCAATCAAACTACCCACAATTCCCATTCTCATCACAAGGAAGCTATCAAGGTACCTCTTACCAAGGGATGGTACAATACCCACAAGGGGTTGCTGATGCATCACAAGTTGGATCCATGGGTTTCTTCCAAGGTAACAGAGGGGTTGATTCACGAGTGGATGAGAGCAGCCCTACTGGTCCAGCTTCTCCAATGTCCCAAGAGCAACAACAGAGTGGTGTTCCTCCTGTAAACACACCAGTTTGGAGTGACAATGATAGCAGCCCTGAAGAAAGTGAAAAGAAAGGTCGTGTGTTTTGGACTGAGGAGGAAAACCTTCGGTTAGTTAGTGCTTGGCTGAAACATTCTACTGACCCAATTATCGGAGTTGATAGAAGAGGAGATCGGTACTGGAAGGATGTTGCAGCAGAGTACAATTTGACTACACCCAAAGATCGAAGAAAAACAGGTGCTCAATTGAAAAATCATTGGAGCAAGACTATCCCTTTAATTACCAAGTTCAATGCATGCTATGAAAAGGAAAAAAGAGAGCATGCTAGTGGTGAATCCGATGATCAAGTTATGGAAAGAGCTCGTGCTGCGTATAAAGGAGCCGCTAAGAAAAAGAGGCCTTTTGTATTTGAGTATTGGTGGAAAGCAGTGAAGGATCAACCAAAGTGGAGTAAAGCTTACCCAATCGAAGAGATGATGAACAAGAGAAGCAAGGTAAATGCATCAGGTGCTTATACTTCTTCAAATCAAGATAGTGAAGATGCAGATCCTGTCATTAGGTCTCGACCTCCAGGACTAAAATGCAGCCAAAGCTCACCTAAAAGGCAAAGGCAAGTCAAGTACATTTAAGACAAAGCATCTCAAATGAAAATGTGAACATATTCAATGAACTTCAGTTGAGAAAAACCATTGTCGCTTTGAAAAAAATAGTCAAGCAACACTTATTAAAGTCGAAGTCTGTAAAAAGCTAAAGTGAAGCTGAAAATAAGATGGCAGACAATGAGAAGGAAAAGGCAAAGCTACAGACATTGGGTATGTACATGGCCTTGTTAGATAAAGACACTTCAAGCTACGATGAAGAAGCCAAGGAAAGGCACAAACAAATGTTGGCATACTTATCTGAAAAGCTTTTTAGTTGAGATGTTGATCTTTTTTACTTGGTTGGTTCAGATGTACTACCTCTCTAAATTGAGGCTATGTAGCAATGTATTAGCTTTTTGTAAAATATATTGTACTATCTATGTAAAAGACTTGTAAGTTTCAATGTGCTACCTTGTATCAATGTAGTAACTAGTTGGTTCTGCATGCACTACTGCCATATGTTGCCTTATTTATATTTATTTCAGTACCCATGGCATTGAGTGGCCTGTAAGCAACAAGAATATACATCAGAACAAAAAATAGCTAGCTGAAATTAATAGTTGCTCTGACAATACATATAGCAGTTGTACAAAAGAAAAGTTGGTCTGACAATAGAGCTGTTGTAAAAAGAAAAGTTGGTCCGACAATATAGTGCATTTGTAAAAAGAAAAGTTGGTCTGACAATATAGCTGTTGTAAAAAGAAAAGTTGGTCTGACAACTACTAGCTTTTGTAAAAACAAAAGGTGCTTTGTCAATATAGCTGTTGCAATGAACTAGCCGTTGTGAGCTCCCTTGTATAAAAGGGGAACCCTGCATTCCACCATGCACACACCATATCTTCCACCCATATTTGCTTCCACCCAGTGAGTTTTAGCCAGCAAACCAACTTCTTCCACCATGTCCGATAGTGAAGATGAAGTTGACCAATTCATTTGGGACTTCATTAATGATCCAGTCGAGGCTCAAATTGAGGCACAAATCAGAGCTCAGATAGAGTCACAACATATCGGTACGTCTACTCCAAACCAAAGGTTTCATAGAAGGTACATTGACAGAGGTCGTGGAGCTGCTAGGGATCGTTTAATGTCTGATTACTTCTCAGAAAATCCAGTATACAATGATTTCCAATTTCGACGGAGGTATAGGATGAAGCGACACCTATTTCTGCGCATTGTGCAGACCCTTAGTGAGTGGTCTCCTTATTTTGTCCAACGAAACGATGCATTTGGAAAGGTGGGCTTCTCACCTTTACACAAATGTACCGTTGCTATGAGGATGTTAGCATATGGAACACCTGCAGATTTGTGGGATGAAAATCTGCGAATTGCTGAAAGTACAGTTATTGAGTGCATGAATACTTTCTGTAGAGGTGTCATTGAGTGTTTTGGTCCCACGTATTTAAGAAAAACCTACTCCGTAAGACATCCAAAGGTTACTTCATATAGGTGAAGCACGTGGATTTCCAGGCATGCTAGGTAGTGTAGATTGCATGCATTGGCGATGGAGGAACTGTCCGGTGGGATGGAAGGGGCAGTATACTCGTGGAGATCAAGGTGGACCAACTGTCATGTTAGAGGCAGTTGCCTCACACGACCTGTGGATTTGGCATGCATTTTTTGGTGTTGCTGGGTCAAACAATGATATCAATGTCCTTAATCGATCACCTTTGTTCACTGATGTAGTACAAGGAAGAGCTCCAGAGGTTCATTTCACAGTCAATGGCAATGAGTACAACATGGGATACTACCTAGCAGATGGTATTTATCCAGAGTGGGCAACGTTTGTGAAAACAATTCATTTGCCTCAATGTGAAAAAGACAAATTATTTGCAGAACACAAGAGGGAGCAAGAAAAGATGTGGAACGCGCTTTTGGTGTTTTGCAAGCTCGATTTGCCATTCTACGAAGTCCAGCACGTATGTGGCAAGTGCGATCACTAGCTGAAATTATTTATGCATGTATTATATTGCATAACATGATTGTGGAGGATGAAAGGGACACTTTCAGGGTTCGATATGATGACAATTATGAGCATGAGTACCACCAGAGTAGCTCATCCGCACCATTATTAGGATATGGACATGGGCGATTCATGGATTTTCTAGAGCTCTAGAGATAGAAGAAGACATCCGTGATCGAGATATGCATCGTCGTCTAAAAGGCAGACTTGGTTGAACATATATTTCAGCGCTTTGGAGGAGGCCAAGCTTAGATTTATTTGTTTATGTAATTTTTTATTTCAGCGCTTTGGTTATGTAATTTTTTATTAAAATAATAGTAGTGTTATGTATGAACTCTATCAGTGTCGAAGTGTACCAATTAATTGTAATCTCAAGTACGTCGCTTGCATGCGTTATGTGGAGACTCAAAAGTATTCATTTTTATTTGTTTCCACTAAACATAACCAAAGTGTTGCACAATCACTAGAAGTTACGATTTATCAGGAACTAAAGTTGTACCTGCAACAGCTCCACGAAACACGGCAGCAGCAGCAGCCTGCGTGCTTGCCTATCCATCCATTCCTCCTCCAGCCTTCATGTCCGACACCCGCATGTGCCCTCGCCGCCTCGCGTGGACAGACCGAGAGTGGAAGCGGAGGCGGGGGCTGCGGCGTGCAGCAGCGGAGCCTGCCGATCTGGCAGACCGGGCCTTCCTGCCGCCCGGACGGCGCCCCTCGCCGCCCGGCGGCCCCGCGAACAGATCGAGAACGTGGGCGACGGAGGCGGGGTTGCGCCGTGCAGTAGTCGGAGCCTGCTGATCCGCCGGGCTGGACCTTCCGGCCGCCCGGCAGCGCCCCTCACGGACAGATCGAGACTGGCAGCGGCGGAGGCGGGGGCTGCGCCGTGAAGCAGCCGAGTCCGCCGATCCGGCGGGCAGGCCTTCTGCCACGGGCGGCGCCCTCGCGGACAGATCGAGGCGGCAGCAACGGAGGGGGGGCTGCGCCATGGGCCGGGCCTTCTCGCCATCAGCAGCGCCCGATGCCTGCCGCCCGGGCTCGCCACCAGCGGGCCGATCTGCGGTTGCCATCCGCCTCCCGTGCGACCTCGGTCACGGAGGCGGCGGCTGCCCCGACGGAGACGCCATCGACGAGATCAGCAACGATGATTTGCTAGAGCAGGGAGAAGTGAACGAGGAAGAGAATGGGGATTTTTTCTCGCGCGAAGGAACCAGAAGGAGAAGGCAGGGAGACATATTTTATTGGATGTGGGTCCCGATGATATCAGATGGCTTCGGTGCCAAAAGTTTTTGCACACTGCAGCTCTTTGGGCGTCGGTGCTTACTTCTGTACATGGGGCCTGCTTTTTTTGGAGCAACGCTCTCACACTGCGGACGGCCTTATTCCTCCACATCGCAATGCCTCGGCCTCAGTAGATACTCTAGTAGATACCCGTAAACTATTAGCCGCACTCTCACCTGGGTTTGAAGTCTTCGTTAGTATACTATGTAGTTATTAAGCGCCTTCGATCCGTTGGTTGGCGCCATTGCCCATTGACGACGACTCTGCTCACATCTTCTTCTATATAACTAATAACTTCCCCCGGCCCTGCATCGCCTCAACAAACTCCTCCTCTGCACATCTTCTGCTCTTTGCCATCTTCACTCTCATCCCGACTCCAGTGCGCGCCCTTCCGACGACCCGCCAGTGCCATTCCCGGAAGGCAGGAGCTCATCCCGACCCGGCCTCTGTACGTATCCTTATTTTGTTACGGTAAAGCTATACTGGTAGTATGTAAAATATCTGTCTTCTTTTTTTTCCCCCCTATAGCTACAAAAAGGAGAAAGTACAAGTAGTAATGCAGTACTGGTATACATTGTTGTCAGCAACTAATTCACATTGTCTGCACGTTTTCTTGGTACGGGGAATTAATATCCGTTCCGTGCGACTAGTGAATACTTACGATTGTACAGTATATGACTTGCTCTTCTTCCATGCAGCGTCCTCAGAGTAGATAGAGGTCCACCTCAAGTCCTTGACTCTATCTATCGCCTGAAGATGGAGATTGTTGCCATCAAGGCAGCGCGGGTTGACTTGTGCTCTTTTCAGTCTCCACTCTCACCGCGCACAACGTCCCATCCCTTCTGTTCTTGTCCAAAAAAAAAAAAAAAAAACGTTCCATCCCTTCTGCATTCCTCTCCTCCGATCTGCCGCACATCTCGACGGCTTATTCTCACCGCTGTGACTCCAGTGTGCGCCGCACCCTCTGACCGCCTGCTGCCAGTGCCATTCCCGGTATAAGCTCATCCCAATCTTGTCTCTGTATGTAATCTTATTGTTATAACTCTCTCTGTTTTAAAATAAAAAGGTGGTGGGTCTTCAGCAAACTTTGATCATTCATTTTTCTTTTATTATATACAGTTTATTAGTGTTTCTTTTGGACTGCCTGTTTTTTTTCTTCTTGTTTTATATCTATTCATATAAATCCAGTAGGCACAAACCCTCATGCTTTCCTGAAATAAAAAATTATGGCAATAACAAAAGTATCATTACAAAGTGTTTCTAAACTCAAACTTAATGTCACCACTATTGTACTATAAGTATTTTATGTTATTAGGCTAATTGTTAATTAAAGGTGTCAAAGTTTGAATCTTAAAATACTTGCATGTATTATATTTTGAGATACAGGGGGAGTACTACACTAGTACGAGCAAATCTTAAGAAAAGAGTGCTCGGCCTGGCTGTGATTGAAAGAGCAAGGTGTAAACAAGCATCCAGGGTATCGGCCATCAAGTTGGGTGATGCTAACACAAAATTCTTCCACCGCAAAATCAAAGCGAGAAGGAATAAAAATTATATCCAGCAGCTGAGGAATGGAAATGGTTGGACAATAAACCATGATGATAAAGCTCGAGTGATACAAAATCATTTTTCGGACTTCATGAGACACCCACCTCGGCGACAGCTTGACATCAACTGGGAGGCTCTGCAGCTGCCATCACATGATCTTGATGAACTTGAGGTGCCCTTCTCCGAGGAGGAAATAAAACACGCTATTGACCAAATGCCTTCAGACAAAGCCCCAGGGCCAGATCGGTACACAGGCCTCTTCTTCAAATCCTGTTGGGATATTATTAAGAATGATTTTTATTAAGGCTGCAAATGCTTTCTACTTGCTGCGGACAGGTAACTTGAGCATCCTAAATTCAGCCAACGTGATCTTAATTCCCAAAAAGGACGGTGCTGAGTCTATTACTGATTTTCGCCCTATTAGCTTGATTCATTCCTTCACCAAAATCATGGCCAAGCTGTTGGCACTGCGTCTTGCGCCTCATATGAATTCCATCATCTCCACAACACAAAGCGCTTTCATTAAGAAAAGAAGCATACATGATAATTTCATGTCTGTACACAATGCAGCAAGAAGATACCACAATTCCAAGCTACCAACTCTGTTTCTCAAACTGGACATTACAAAAGCATTCGACTCGGTGAGATGGGAATATATACTAAACCTGCTAAATATACTGGGATTTCCCGTCGGTGGCAAGATTGGATTGCTGCGCTCCTCTCCACCTCCTCCACAAGGGTGCTGCTGAATGGCATACCAAACGTGCCGATCAAGCATGGCAGAGGGTTGCGGCAAGGAGATCCCCTTTCTCCTTTGCTTTTTGTCATAGCAATGGATCCCCTACAAAAGCTACTTGATTTAGCAACAGAAAAGGGCCATCTTTCTAGGCTGAGGGGGAGGACGACTCAACTAAGGGTGTCAATGTACGCGGATGATACAACAATTTTTGTCAAGCCAACAAGAGAGGACATGTTAGCGTTGGCTGACCTCCTCACATTTTTTGGTGAAGCTTCAGGGCTGAAAACAAACTTTCAGAAGTCAACAATAATCCCTATACGTTGCGAAGGTTTGAATCTAAGCAGCATACTGGCCGGCTCTCCTGCACAGGTCTCATGCTTCCCCACCAAATATCTAGGATTGCCGCTATCGGTCAAACGCCTAAAGCGAGTGGATTTCTGTTGACACTCGTTAGCGTCAACTTTTACTAGGACATTATACCCGAAGGACAACATGAAAACACACTAGTCTAGGGTTTTATCTGACAAATTCCACGAGTTTTGCATATTCTGTATTTTCCAGGGTGATTTTTAGAAAAGCATAAAAAAGAGGATTATAGAGCTTAATTATCACGAAATTGATCCGCAACGGAACAACATCACCATCGGACTCAGGAAGGGTCTAGGAGACACTCGAAGGAGCGGGACCCGCAGCGGAGACCAGGTGGGGCCGGTCGGCGCCCTAATTTCGCCGATCACCGCCGCCTTCTGGAGTCTTCCTCCCACGCATCCTTGGAAGCCAAGCAAGCCATCCCTACGTTGATTTTAGGTCGGTTTGATCCGACGGTATACATGAGATGAAGACGCGGATCGCTGACGTGGCGGTTCCTTGCCCCTACTCCACGTCGGCCTATATAATGACGCCCAAGGCTCCCTCCAAGAGGCATTCTACACCCCGGTGCTTCATATTCTCTACATAATTAGGGTTAGGGTCCCTCTAGTTGATCTAGTCTAGTTCATCTAGTTCTAGTTCATCTAGTTGTAGCAATTAGGAGAGAGTAGTTCTTCTAGATCTAGTTTTGTTTAGAGATTAGAGAGATTGAGTAGAGGAGTAGAGATTCTGGAGGAGCTCCGGCCTGTCGGCGCTTCTTCGTGGCTGTATTCTTCTGGATTCAGCTTCCTCGCCCGGAGCTGCGTTCTGAGGTACTTTTGTATTTACCATTCTGATTCAAGTAAGCAATTTGTTCTTATTCGTTCTTTGGTTCACATCTCATATTGAGAACTTTGATCTATAGGACCCTGTAGGTTAAAGTTGTATTTCGTAGTGTAGGCATGGTGCCTAGGCTAGATTTACTTGTGAATGTCCCTTGATCAGCCGGATAGTGGTAGCTCGCTTAGGTGACTTTATAACTGCGTTGAATCCTCTGTAGTCCACTTTCCGTTGATAGGACTGATAGGCTTATAGGTGTCTGGTAGGTAGATTACTCTGTTTCTTCTCCTATTCAGGTCACTTGTCCAATAAGACGATATTATACAAAGTTTACCGGTTATTGGAACTAGAGTACAATAGCTATTTCCTTTTTCTTGATATTATCTAGCCTAATTGTAGGGTTAAGTCTATAGACGTTGTCATTATCACAACTGTTCCCTGTGGATACGATATTTAAAACCTCCGGGTAAAATGTGACACCGGTATGATATCTCGCGGCGCTTACGGATAATCCTACTTAAATCTTATTTAATGGAGTACAGTTAAAAATACCAACAAGCATTTTTGGCGCCGTTGCCGGGGAACGGTTTGCTGATTTTGACTTAGTCTAGCTTAATCTTGTATTATACTTTTATCTTTTCCTGTTTTATCCCATTCTCTTCATTATTTTTGTGTTCATCCTTATGGATGCTTTTAATTCTATTCCTATTTGTTTTTATGGCATGCGTGAAAGCTTCGGGCCACCAAAATCTAATGAACCTATCATAACACCTGGCTATGAGCTGCACCCATATCTAATCAAAATGATTCGGGATAAACCCTTCTCGGGGGAAGGCAATGAAAACCCATACTTACACTTACGAGAATTCGAGCAGACCTGTGCATGCTTGCGCATTGCTGGCATGTCTGATAAGACTATTAGATGGAAGCTTTTTCCGTTTTCCTTGACTGGAAAGGCTAAACTTTGGTATAATCGAGCCGTAGGAAGTATGCAAGGTGATTGGGAAATGTTATACTCTGAATTCTGTTTACACTTCTTTTTCCATCTCTAAGGTAGCTAGCCTTCGAAAAAGAGGTTCTAACTTTTAGGCAACTAGAACAAGAATCTCTTAGTAAATCATGGGAGCGTTTTAATGAACTTATCACATTTGGCCCTGACCTTGGTTTTCCAGATCCTATGCTTCTTCAACATTTTTATTTGGGTCTTACCAAAGAATCTAAGGACTCCCTTGTTTTAGCCTCTGGAGGAGCTTTTCTTTACTTGCCTATAACTGAAGCCAGACCGATGCTAGAAAAGGTTGTTCAAGCCTATTCTGAGCTCTCTGAGGAAGAGAAGGAATTATCTCCCGAACAAGAAGAGAAAGTTTTGGTAGCTGAAACACAGTCACCCCAATCCCAAGATTTAGCTATCAATCCTAAACCATCAAAACTTCACAATGATGATTTAGACTTCCAATTAGCTAAGATGCTCGTGCATCGATATGCATCAGACCTTCTTAGAAGAGCATCTTGGAAAAAGTGTCCTCAACTTCCTTTCCCTCCTAAAAGACATCAAGAAGAATACATGGATGGCATGTCTAGTGACACCATAGAAGGAGAGCTAAGCCACTCAAGAATTAATCATATCTTCTCCCCTTCTATACCCACACTAGATAACTTATCTGAACCCAGCTTTAAACCCATCCTTGACCCTGATGATCCTTTTTATACTCTCGCCCCTAAGTCTCATAACGACCCTAAAAACTCACTAGAATACCCAAAGTATAGGAGTCATGAAGACTATGGAAATAATCAAGAAGAGCAACATCGACAATGGCATGAATGCATGGAACATATAAAAAACTCATTTGCCATTATCAAAGAATGGATGGAGGAGGACGAAGTCTTAGTGTTAGCATCCGAACTTGGTCTAGATTCAAATGGTGAGCTTAAATCAATTTCCTTAATAAATAGAACTCACCCAAGTTCGAAGAAAGCTTTAGACGAGACCAATCCTATAGGCATCAATTCATGGGAAATCCTACAAGATACAACATCCAATAAATGCCATAGGCATAAAATAATAGAGGCAAACTTGTTGCCTATAGACAACCATGAAGAGACACTCTTGGAGTTTAGAAAGAGAGATTACATCGATGAGCATGTGAATTATCTCATTAACACTTTATCAAATCCATGCTCATATGAGAAATCTCCTGAATCTTTTGGTCTCTCAAATATTACCACACACGAGATCTTCAACCCCCTTATTTTACCTGTTCATAAAATCATTAAGAGGGTGGTTGTAGATGCATATGTTTATCATAAATATTATAGATCTCTTTGTAATCTTGATATAGGTGCACAAAGGCTAATGTTCTTGAGGAAACCACCTCACCAACTCGAAGTATAATAGTCAGAAGGTTTCCTAAGAACAACTTTGTGTCCCAAAAAATAACCACTCTAAAAAAAAAATAAATGAATGAATTAAGTTTGCACCTTTAAGATAAAAATATAATTATCAAAATATTCCTTTGGATATTTTTGTCACTAACCATTTCAGGTTTGAAGTAAGAAAATGAATAATGGGAAAAGGTGCAGTACGACCAACCAATCATTATGCAACATTAAATTACATCCACTCAAGCTTACATTTATTTTACAAAATTCAAGCTTGGGGGAGTGGCTTATTTAGAAAATTCTATATTGCTAATATTGGTTGTCTCTACCTTTATTCAATTTATTAATCATACTCTTTCATCTCTGTTTGAATAACACTCGATAAACTTTCATGTTACCTTTGTTTGGCATAGTATACTTAAGGTTTGGAGAAATTTCATACACCTTTTGAATTAGGCATGGTACTTAGTTTAAACTATTTTCTTGAATCATAATTAGACAAGGTGTTTAGTTTGATTCTTGAACTAAGAGGTGTATTGATTTTACTTTCAAAGGCTTTATGAATTAAGCGTGGTGCTTAGGTTAGAATGCCTTCCTAAGTCAAATTAGACGTGATGTCTAGGTTGAGTTTTGAACTGATAATGTATTGTAGTAGGTATTGGATATTTTGTTGGACTGACCCCCTGCAGGAAATTCTAAAAATTAATTTGGGTAAGTCATGAGAGGAATTCGAATTAGAGATAAGACAGGGTACATCATAACTTTGTAGAAGAAGACACAGCTCATTCATCATGGATGGGAGAACTATGAGCATTAATGATTCATTCACTTTATCTTCTGCTACAAGTTACTTTGCCTCGGCTATGTCTGCATAAAATATGATCTATGCTAAAATAATATTAATACTATCTTTTCATTAGCATAGACAAAACAAAATAAAATCTTGGACAAGCAACCTGTGTTCAAAATCCGTATCCTCCTTTGGGTATATGCTGTCCACTAATCTATTGCAGGCATAATAAAAACTGGATTGAAAAGAGTCAAAAGATCAAAGAAGCAAAAGATGGCAAAAGAATAAGTGCAATAGAGAAGCCAAGATGTCTATGAACAACTCAGGATGCAAGAGAAGAAAAGCACCACCAGTCAATTACCCTTCATCACTTAGTGCCATCATACTCTAATAATGAAGGTAATATTCTAAGGTAAGTGGTCACTGCTCTTCTTTTGATCTTGCTGTGCACCTAAATTAAAACACAAACATGTTAGAGTTACAACTTAAATTAATCAATCTGATTAACTCAACATAGTTTGTCTTTTAAGATTGTTCATGGTACTGTTCTCTTAATCTCAGTCTTAACCAAACAAGTTAAAACATTATATTCAATCTTAGGAAGACGACAGTCATACTCATGTAAAAAATTTATAGATAGACATTCCTTCCATTGGTTAAGCAATTTCGTTCTTTTCTGCCATACAATATTAAATGTTTAATCTTTTGATCTCACCACTCATGTCATAAATACACAATTCATGTAACACCAATTTTATCTTGTTCAATGTGCCTAAGGATAGAGAAAAAAATAAATAAAGAAATAGATTTGGCTCTGTTGGTGTTTTTCCACCAGCAGAACCCATGCACTTGATCTCTACCTTGGTTTTGCAAACAGGACAATACATCGAGCAAAATTTATTAATTCTACAAGTGAGAGTTCTGTGAACATGCACACTGAGCAAGATGCTGCCAGCTATAATTAAAGCTCTACTTCAACCTGTTGGCCAAATCAAAGAACAAAGGTGACATCATCATCACTAGAGGTATGCAACCATCACGACCTCTGTTGGGGACTAAAATACGGGCCCCTCAAAGAAAGCCCAAACAAAGCGCAAAACTTGGCCCAACAGGCCTCTCACTATTCAAACTGGGCTACGGCTCGGCACACGGGGCAGCGTCGACCTCCCGCCCGTCAGAGCCCACTCGCCGAGGGCTCGGACGAGCGCCAATCTCTCCGTCCCGCCCGAGCCCCCCCCCCAGGGCCTCGGACGGGAGCCGACTCTCCGCCCGCCCGAGCCCCCGACGGACGGACCTCGGGACGGGAGCCGATTCTCCGCCTCGCCCGAGCCCCCGGCGGGACAGGCCTCGGGGACGGGTCACGCCGCACTTCTGGTCAAACCCGGGCTTCCGATTTGACGTATAACCACCGCCCGCCTTCCCACGGTGCTTGTCGGATGGCGGAGGATAGGAGCCGTCCCATCACGGCTCTTACCCGCGCTCAAGATTACGTTATCCTTCGCGGTGGAGGCCATGCCTACCACTTTGTGGAACACCGTGTTGTCTAATCTTTCTTAAGGACAAGTCACCGAGGCCAGGCGGCGGTCGCCATATAAGGGCCGTCACCCGCACCACCTTCCATACGGAGTCGGGCCAAGCGGCCCGGCCAAAGCAAAAGATGCCTCCGGGTTTTTCGAGGCCGGGATGGGCGGCGACCGTCCCAATGATGGCTCTCCCTTTGTGCCAACCGCCCAGCGTGCGGCAGCGCCGAGCACCAAGGCCCTCAAGCCTCGGAACCGGGGAAGTCAAAGCTACAAAGACGCTCACGGTGGGCGAATCGTCTCCCCGGCCGCTCCGTCAACTTCTACAGGAACACCGCTTCTCATCCGCCCGAGGGAAGCGACTCCACCGGGCGCGCCCATGCCTGCGGTGCCGGCACTACGGTGCAGACCCCACACGGGCCCCGGCACGAGGGGCGGCAGCCCGAGGCCCCGGACGGGGAAGGGAAGACGACTTCCCACGCACGCCAACTCTTTGTAAGCCTCGGCCACCCCCCTTGCGGCTATAAAAGGAGGAGGGGGGCCCGTAGACAACAGGCTCACTCGGGTAGACATAGGCATACACACAAGCTCGACATCGGCAACCCACACGATCACCACGAGACTTGGGACCAGGTCCTCTCTCGGCCCGCTTGTACACCCTACCTACAAGCACTTAGGTGCAAGATAATACAAGAACATCTCTCCCCCCCGGACGTAGGGCCTTCTCTTGCCCGAACAGCCTAAACCCTTGTGTCCATCTTGCACACCATCCGAGGAGTTGGGAGCACGCACCACAAATTCACTCGTCGGGGCTAGGGCCACCGGTTCTAGCACCGGCGGTTGATTGCCCGAGGTAGGGGCTGTGCGTGTTTCATCTCTTTTCCCGCCAAACTTCCGGATGGCCGGCGGACGCGACGACGCTTCTCGGGGGGCGTTTCGGCCCGACTCTCCCCGCCCGGCCCGTTGGAGCGAGGGGACCCGATCCGGTTCGGTGAGCTCGAGTTCGTGTCGACCGGAGTCCGGTTTGACATGGAGCTCCTCCCGGCCCCGGGGCTCGAGGGACCCCATGACGCGGACCTGGCCGAGATCCATCGCCCCGGCCCGTAGGAGGAACTCGGCCTTGCGCGTTCTCGTCGTGCCACGGCGGACTCTGGCGACCCCGCGGACTAGAGGACTCGCGCGCGCCGCAATCGGGCGACACCTCTTGCGGGGACGCCACCGCCGCCGCCACCACACCGGCCGTTTGGCTGGTCAATGTCGCCGCCTGAGCTGGCGTTGGTCTCCACCGTCATGGAGCGGGAGGAGAAGGCGCCCACGCCGCCGGGCGCCGCTCCCACGGAGCAGCCTCAGGCGCGGACATCCCCGACGGATCCGCCCACGCCTTCGAGGAGTACCGGTTTGGAGGAACGGCGGCGCCACTCCGCACGCACTACGTCCATCCCATCCGGCGCTACCGAGGATACGGAACCCGGGGGTTCATCCGGGCTGCGCTTTCGCCTTCGGCTACCCCGACTCCGACTCCCCGGACGACATGTACGACCCGGCCAGCGAAAGTGCTTCCACGTGGAGGTGCGTGACCTCGCACCGGCGGCCGCGACAGCGATGACGAGGAGCGGGATCGTGACCCCAGCACGCCGGGGACCGCTCCGGGGCCCGGTTGCGACCCGGTGGATCCTAACACCTCCCGACCACAGGGAGAGCGGACTCCACCGCCATCGGCCACCCGAGGGCGGAGGATCCAGCGATTGCGCCCGAGGGCCACGTCGGCACACCGTCGAGAGCAAATCCGTGACCTCGAGGGCCAAGCTTCGACCACGGCCGTCTTCGCTACAGCGCCAGAGGATAGACGCGCTCGGCGAGGTCACAGCAGCGCCCCGCTCAACACAAGCCCAGGCGCGGCGCGCCCGCGACGTCCACCGCAGGGATCATCAACGATGAATGGGGCGAGCGGCCCCCATCTTCCAGCCCGAGCAAGCGTAATCTTTTTTTTGCGGCTTCAGCCTGCTTCTCCGAGCGATGCCGCTTGAGCCCCTCCACCCCTCGAGGGGCGCCGCATCCGTGACGAGATCTTGGGACTACATCGAGACCGCCGGTCCAAAGAGTCGAGAGCTCTTTCTCACGCCGCGCGCTGCAATGACGGAGGAGGCCCGGGGCGCTCTCGGAGGAGCCGAGGCTCGTCCACCGTGATCCTCGCGAAGATCGTCATGAGGCGCATCCAGACAACCGCGGCAGCCTCGACGACGGGCGACGCACGCAACATCGCGTGAGGGAGGCAAGGGCGCGGGACCAACGCGACGCCGCCCGGCGGCCGCAGGCAGCCTAAGGCGACTACGGCGGCCGACCACGACGACCACGGACTAGGGCCTCGTGCCTTCGGCCGGGGAGATCCGCGCCCCGCCCCGGTTCCCGAGGTTTCGCCAGCCCGCCAACCTCACCAAATATTCAGGGGAAACGAACCCCGAGGTTTGGCTCAACGACTACCGCCTGCCCGCCCACCGGGGGGGCAGACGACAACAGGCTCATCATCCACAACCTTCCTCTTCACCTGGGCGACGCCGCTCGGGCATGGCTGGAGCACCTTCCCGCCCGCACGATCTACGACTGGGGCGACCTGGTCAAAGTCTTCGTGGGAAACTTCCGGGGCACATACGTACGCCCTGGGAACTCCTGGGACCTCCGCTTGTTGCCGCCGAAGCCCGACGAGTCACTCCGCGACTTCCTCCGCCGCTTCTCCAAGAAGTGCACCGAGCTGCCCAACGTACGGCGCCGCCATTATCAGCGTTCCTAGACGGGACAACCCGCAAGGAGCTGGTCCATGAGCTGGGCCGGAAGATGCCCACCACCGCCAACGAGGCTGTTTGAGGTGGCCACGAACTTCGCCTCCGGCGAGGAAGCGGGGGGCCATCTTCCCGGTGCCACCAACAAGGGAAAGCGTAAGGATGAAGGAACCGACGCGGCCGCAACCCGCGGCCAGAAGAAGAGCGAGAGGGGCAAGCGGAGGGGCAAGCACGGCAAGAAAGAGGAGGACTCGAGGATGAGCTCGTCGCCGCTGCCGACCGCAAGGCACCCCGAGGTCCCCGGGGCCCGGGGGCGCTCGACGACATGCTCAAGAGGCCATGCCCCTTCCACAAGTTCCCCGTCAAGCACACCATGGGGAGTGTGACTTGGCTTTGCCGCTTCTACCAAAAGCTCCCCCCGCCGAGGACAAGAGGAAGAAGGAGAAGGAGGACGAAGGCAAGGGTGACGGGTCCCCGGAGGTCCACGATGTCTTCATCGTCATCGGGGTCTCCCCGCGAATCTCTCCCGCGCCGAGATCAAGCGAGGCCGAGAAGTGTTCTCGGTGCGACCGCCACAACGCAGCATTCGGGCCGTGGTCGGCCGACGCCATCACCTACGGCATCGATGACCATCCACTCTACGTGCCGAACCCCGGGAGGTACCCGCCGTGGTAGACCCCGTTGTTGGCAACGTTCGGCTCACCAAGGTGCTGATGGACGGCGGCGCCCTCAACATCCTCTACTCCGACACCCTCGCCTGTTTGGGGATGGAGCGCCCGCCACTCCGACCCTCCAACTCCCCTTTCGGGGCATCGTGCCGGGCAAGCGAGCCGGCCCTCGGGCAAATCGACCTCCCCGGATCGTCTCGAAACGCCGTCGAACTACCGCAAGGAGAGGTCATCACCTTCGGCGTAGTTGACTTCCGGGAACCTATCACGGCATCCTCGAACGTCCCGCACGCCAAGTTCATGGCGGTCCCGAACTACACGCCTCCTCCTCGGGAGATGCGGGCCCCAACGGCGTCATCACCGCCGGCTCCTCCCTCACGAGCACGCGTTCAAGCTGCGACGTGGAGGCGATCGAGCACGCCGAGGCCATGGCCGTCTCCGAGGCTCTCCACTCCAAGCGCCACGCCGGCACCTTGGGAGCCATCCGATGGGGTGAGGAGGTCCCGTTGGACCCCTCCACCTCGTCCCGCAAGACGGTGAAAATCGCGACTCCCTCGACCCCAAATAGGAAGCCGTGCTCATCGACTTTCTCTCCGCGAACATCGACATCTTCGCGTGGAGTCCCTCGGACATCTTAGGGCATTCGAGAGATGTCGCCGAGCACTCCCCTTGATATCCGTGCCGGGTCCAGCCGGTGAAGCAGCGCACCGCCCGATTCGATGAGGAAAAGCGCCAGGGGCCATCGGTGAGGAGGTGAACAAGCTTTTGACGGCCGGATTCATCAAGGAGGTGTTCCACCCCGAGTGGTTATCTAATCATGTAATGGTTAGGAAAAAGAGTGGGAAATGGAGGATGTGTGTAGACTACACTAGTTTAAATAAAAGCATGTCCGAAAGTTCCTTTTCCTTTACCACGCATCGATCGGATAATCGACTCCACCTCGGGGGTGTGAGCTCTTATCCTTCCTTGATGCTTCCTCCGGCTACCATCAAATAAAGATGAAGGAGTCCGACCAGCTCGCAACGTCCTTCATCACCCCCTTCGGCATGTACTGCTACGTGACGATGCCCTTCGGGCTCGGGAACACAGGGGGCCACGTATCGGCGGTGCATGCAGGGGGCGTCTTCGGCGACCACATCGGTGAGACCGTAGAGGCCTACGTCGACGACATCGTGGTCAAGACAAAAAAGGCTGACGACGTCATCTCTGACCTCAAGATCGCTTTTCAGTGTCTTACGGCCAAGAGCGTCAAGCTCAATCCTGAGAAGTGTGTCTTCGGTCCCCCCGAGGCATGCTCCTTGGGTTCATCGTCTCAAAGCGGCATCGAGCCCAACCCGGAGAAGGTGAACGCGGTGACAAGCATGGGCCCGATCAAGGACCTAAAAAGAGCGGCAGCGGGTCATGGGCTGCCTTGCGGCCCTCGGCCGCTTCATCTCACGGCTCGGCGAGAAGGGCTTGCCCTCAGACGCCTCCCGAGGAAGACCGAGCGCTTTTCCGGACCTCCGAGGCCCGGGAGGCCCTCGACAAGCTCAAGGCCGCCCTCACCGGCCCCGATCCTCGTCCCGCCGAGGAGGAGAACCTCTCCTCCTCAGACGTCGCGCCACCACCGGTGTGGTCAGCGCCCGTCGTCGCCGAGACGGGGAGGAGGGGCCACGGCCGCCGGTCCGGAGGCCGGTCTACTTCATCGGCCGAGGTGTTGTCCGAGACCAAGATCCGCTACCCGCAGATCCGGAAAGTCCGCTCTACGCGTGGTCACGGCGGGGCGCAAGCTCCGGCACTACCGACGCCCACCCCGTGACGGTGGTCTCTTCCTTCCCGTTGGGAGAAATCCTAGAACCGAGAGGTCTCGGGGCGGGTCGCCAAGTGGTCCGTCGAGCTCATGGAGAGGCCCCTCCTACGCCGCCAAGGAAGGCCATCAAGTCCCAAGTCTTGGCCGATTTCCTCGCAGAGTGGACCGACACCCGCCTACCACCCGCCAAAGCGGAGTGCCGGGACGATGTACACCCGACGGGTCCCCTCGATGAAGACCGGGCAGGCGCCGGCCTCCTTCTTCTCCCCCCGGGGTACACATGCGGTATCGTGATCCGCCTTTACTTCCCATTTGTCGAACAATATGGAGGAAGTCACGAAGGCCTCCTCAACGGGTTGAAGATCGCCATCGAACTCGGCGTCAAGCGCCCCGACGTCCGAGGCGACTCCCGGCCGTCATCGACCAAGTCATGAAAGGACTCAAGCTGCCACGACCCCAAGATGGCGCGTCTTTGCGCAAAGCGGTGCGCGCCCGGGAGGACAAGTTCACGGCCTCGAGCTCAACCATGTCGTCCAGAAGGTACAACGGCCACCGACGAACTTCGCCAAGATCGCCGCCGGAAGAGCCCGGTTCCTCCCGACGTCTTCACCAAAGACCTTGCGGCTCCCTCCGTCGCCCTCGGCGGACGGGAGGGAGGCCTCGAAACCGCCGACCCGCCCTCGGGGGCGGGAGAGACGTCCGAGGCACCCTCCGCATCCAAGGCCCCCACGACTTCCGAGGTGTCCGCGGCATTGGACGCCGAAGTCATGGAGGTCGACGGAGGAAACTGGTGCGGGGCAAGCTGCCGATGGAGAGGACCATTCCCTCGACTAGATCGTCCGAGGCACCCTCCCCGAGGATTTCAACCATGCCAGCGCATCGCAAGAAGAGAGAAGTCCTTCGCCGATTATCGGGACGAGCTCTACAAGCGAAGCCCCTCGGGGGGTCTCGCGGTGGGTGCCAAGCCGGTTATTAGCTGGGCCTTGCCCCTCGTCCCGCAAGATCCACGCCGAGTAGGAGCCACCACGCCGCTCCCTCGCCCCCTCCCCGGGCGGCGCTTTCCGACAAAGGGTTCTACTTGGCCGACACATGATCGCCGACGCTTACCGAGGTAGTGCGCACTGCGAGGGGTGCCAAGCACTTCGTGCCGACGCCTTTTGCCGGCTCGGGCCTGCGGACCATCCCGATCACATGGCCCCTTCACCGTGTGGGGCTTGGACTCGTAGGACCCCTCAAGAAGGCGCAGGGGGGCTTCACCCATCTGCTCGTCACCATCGACAAGTTCTCCAAGTGGGATTGAGGGCCCGTCACCAACATTCGGTCGAGCAGGCGGTGCTCTTCTTCACCGACATCATCCACCGCCGGAGTCCGAACTCCATCATCACCGACCACGGCACCCGGTTCACGGGGCGAAGTTTAAACTTCTGCGACGAACACCGGATACGCATCGCCGGTCCTCGGTCGCCGCACCCCTGCACTAACGGTCGGTGGAGCAGCCAACGGGATGATATTGCAAGGACTCAAGCCCGGATCTTCAACAAGGTCAACAAGTTCGGCAAAAGATGGCTCGAGAGAGCTCCCCTCGGTCCTCTGGAGCCTCGGGACGACGACAAGCCGGGCCACGGGGTTCACGCCTTTCTTTCGGTGTACGGCGCCGAGGCAATGCTGCCTACCGACTTGGAGTTCGGATCTCCGAGGCTCAAGGCCTACGACGAGGCGGCGCAATCAAGTGGGCTCGGGAGGACTCGCTGGACATGCTCGAGGGAAGCTAGGGACGCTGCCCTCCTACACTCGGCAGATACCACCTCTCCCCGACGCTACCACGACCGGCCGAGTAGGATCCGAGACCTCAAGGAAGGCGACACAGTGCTTCGTCTCCGCCAAGACAACAGAGGCCGTCATAAGCTCACGCCGCCTTGGGAGGGGCCCTTCATCATCGCCGAGGTACTCAAGCAGGGCACATACAAGCTCAGAAAAGGCGGGAGAAGTCCTCAACAACGCTTGGAACATCCAACGACTACGCCGCTTCCACCCTTAAGCTTCCAAGTTTCTACATGTAGTTGTACTTCATGTTTCTCAAAGAAGAATGGGAAGCACTTCTCATTTTTACAATTTTCGCAAAACGACAAACATGTCCAAGGCCCCTCGAGGGAGGACTGAACTATTTTCACACCACCTCAAAGTGCGAGCAAGACTCGGCTTTGATCCCATCAAAGCCGAAGCCTCCCCAATTTGGACGGGGGGGGAACCCCCGAAAAGCACTCTGCAAGCACTTTACCTTTTTTGCTTATCGTTTTCAGCGCTTTTCTTGTGAAAGATCCCGAGCGTTTAGAAAAAGGGCGACTAAGGAAGGCGTCTTGAAAACCTAGGGTCGGATGAGCCACGCGGGGTCACTTTACGCCCTTGCGCCACAAGCATCCTACTCACCGCCTAAGGGCGAAGGAGCTTCATGCTTTGCGGGGGGATCGCTCCAAACGTCGAGGCTGGCAAAGCTACAAGGCCTCCACGCCCCCGCCACGGGCCTTTACTTACACCACCCTTGACTAAGGAGCGAACCTCTAAACTCAATGTCCCAAAAGCGGCCCTAATCTAAACACGGGCGAGATTCAAAGGCACGAAAAATAGTAAAAACGATCAACAAATCATAAGGCCTCGACGGGCCAAGATCTTAGTTTAACACGGAGAAAACAAAAATACTAATCAAGTTTTTACATGGGCACACTTTCGGCCAGTGCGAGAGAACTTCTTGGGGGCATCCGACCCCCTCTCTCCTTAGGCGTCGGCATCTGCTTGGCGTCGGCCGGCGTCGACCCCTCTCGGCGGCCACCCGGGAAGAATAGCCGTGCAGGAAGTGCGGAGCCGAGCCGGGCGTGGCTTCTTCGGCCCGGCCAGACAGCTTCGGCGAATACCTCCCCCTCATGACCCTCTCCTCGTCCTCGTACGACGACAAGCCCCTCGAATCTTGGGGAGGTCGAGTCGTGTAGTGAGAGGGTCATCGCCCGAAGGTATTAATGACACCTTAGGTTCGGCCGGTGGCGGCACGGGCAGCGTCTCACGCTTAATACGAGCAATGCCTCCGGCCCGGCCACAATGGACTCTTTGCCGGTAGACTTCGCCCGGCCTCGACCGCCCGTGCAAGCGGCTTGGACCTTCTCGCCCGGAGGCATTCGAGGCTGCGCCTCAATGTTGCAGAGTAGGCCGCTGCTTGGCGGCGAGGCCGCCGCTTGCTCGAGCGACTGCTTCCTCAGCTGCGCATCCGCTAGGGGTCAATTTCCGAGCAAAGCAAAGCGAGGATATGATTGCCCAAACACAAGACTTACCTTCCGTTTGCACCACCTCCTCCGCCACTCGCACCTGGAGCACGCTGAGCCCGCTCGGCAACTGACTAAGCTCATCCCGCACCATGGTGACATCATTGAGAAAAGAGGCGGTGATGCGATCCACGTTCACCGGATTCTCGCCAATGTCCCAATGGTGTGCGGGCGGACTCACTGTGCCGTCCTCATCACCTCCTTTTCGAGCTTCGGGTCGAGTCGAGCTCGGCCGAGCAGCTCCTTCCAAGGTCGTGGCGGAAAGAGCGTTTCGCTTCCAGCAGCCTCGGGAGGCCTCAACCTTCAGAGTCCTGAGAGATCGAGGCGGAGGTCGGCATTCTCTCGCTCGGGCAGCTAGCTCGGTAGCGCACTTGCTCTGGCTCCCCGCCGCCGAAGGTGGAAGCGCCTGCCGATCGCTGGCCCTCGACCCGCGAGCTCGCGATTTCTCGAGAACTTCGCTGAAATCCCGTGAGCAACTTGCAGCAGCGGATTGAGTCCATCTCCAGTGCGCGTGGCCAAGGTAAATGAGATTCGGTCATTTTATAATAC
>JADLZL010001244.1:0-12457 GCA_015844335.1 Chrysopogon serrulatus
CCAGCTATACCCTCAATATATTACAAGACATGTGTGTAATATGAATCTTTTGCTGAACTGTTGCATATAAAACGTGCATATAAACTGACTGATGGTTGGTCAAATTTTTTAGAGTTTGATTATTTAAAGTCAGAATAAATTCTCCAATAAAAATAAAAGAAATAAGTGTGTCTAGGTCTTTGGTGGAATTTTTTCATTGAAGATGACTCGATTGGAGATCTAACAATTTTGTTAAGTACAGAACAGAGATTCAATTATATTGTATATGTTTCAAGATATAATTGTTGTATACTTTAGAGTGTATTAAAGGTTTAACAAAAGTAAAATTGATGGTATTTCATATTATGTTGAAATGAAAACCAAAATGATCGTGGAAACAATCTTGTTCAAGTAGAAGATAACAATGTGGGTTTTGTGAGTAAAGAACAAGGGCTAATTAGTGGACGCACTGTCTTTGCGCATTGATAATCCAGATTGTCCCGACTGCCCAGTGCCCCACATGCACGAAGGGGGAGCAGAGCCGGATGACTGGTCTAATGCAATAATGCAACGTGAGCCCGCGGCCCGCGCCGCGGAGAACCAGCAGCGCCTGCTCCCATCGAAAACTACCGTTGCCTTCGTTCTGCCACGGGCCCACGAGCCACGATCTCCGTTGTGTCTTTGTTGCGCCCTATTGCTTCGAGGTCACAACTTCTCACAGCACAAATGGCTTTCTCGCGTGCGCCACGAGCCGAGAGAGCCGCGGCCGCGGCTGGCGGGTAAAGAACAAGGGCATGCAAAACCTTAGCAGAGCATGTGTGTGTGTGGGTTCTGTCAAACCGCCGCGAGCGCACTCTCTTTGCACTGATATACTCCTAAATAGACGAAACCGAACGCGGAAGAGCCCCATATCCAGAGTGCCCCCACCACTGCCCAGTGCCCACGTGCAACGAAGGAGGAGCAGGATGATTGGTCCAATGCAACCTGAGCCCGCGCCGCCGAGAACCAGCGCCATCTTGAGCATCGGGCCGGCCCGGCACGGCCTGGTCCTGGCCCGGGCCAGGCACGGCCCTATAGGGCACGGGCCCTACGGGCCTACGGGCCGTGCCGCTTCAAGGCTTCGTGCCTGATGGCAGGCCCAGGCACGGTCCTACGGGCCGTTTCAAGGGCCGGGCCGGCACGAAAAGCCTTGGCCCAATGGTACTTCGGGCCGGCCTTAGGCCCTCAATAGACAAAACACATCTCCAATACAAGCAAAGTTCACAGATTCAAATTTTGAACATATCAAATGATACATACAGATTACATATTCAAATTCAAAGAAACAAGACATAAAACACAAAAGTTAATCAAATTTTGTTTTGTTTGTGCAATGCCGCCTCATTAAAAACCTTTCTAGGTAAAACTCACCTTTGTGAGAAACCCTAGAAAGGAAAAAAAAGAGTACGACCAGCTCATTTCATAGTTCAAATATTCAAAGTTATTACAAATGATACCAATGTCAAGCACTCAAGCTCTCATAGCTCACAAAAGTTTATACCCTGCCTCACCTCACATCCGACACGACTCCACTACTCACGGCTCACTCACAGCTCATGGGTCACAACTTCGGTAACTCACCAATACCTCTCTCATTGACTCATTCACCTCACAAAGAAGAAGAGTGCGGTTTCATCTTTCGACCCACGAGGGTTTTTCGAAGGACTCCTCCAACTCTTTGTCCTCAACAAAGATCTTTGCGCCCTTTGATCGCCAAGCTCCCGGTCCTTGATGCGGACCAACTTCTCCACCGTCTCGAATTCAACCGCCGTCGTTCTTCAATTACCCCCCGAAGAAGACTAAAACAGGATTCCGAAGAAGTAGTAGATACAGGAACAGACATTATATCTCTAGCCATGGTAGACAAAACTGGATAGGTTAGTTTATGCTCATGCCACCAATTGATGATATCAAAATCATCCTCATAGGCCACAAGGTTATCACTTGTCTAGGTAGGCAGTTAGCTCATAATTAGAAACACTAGTGCAATTCTTTGGATGAACTTACGTAACCAAAGCACTACCTCGATGTTCCTCAAAAAATTCTCCCCAATCTTGCTTTCTCTTACCTGTCAAACCAGAAGGATGTGTGGTCCTTCGGCCTAGCTGCACCCAACTTAGTTTCATATTTATTGTAAATTTTATAGAGCTCGGTTTTAACCTCAAGATAATAATTAGTGTAAGAAACATTATTGGCCCGAGCAAGTAGTTCTAGAACATTTGATGGACCTCTCATCTTAGCCCTAGGATCAAGAACAAAAGCAAATGAATACAGACAAGGGGATATTTTTCTAGTATTTCAAGAACTTAGCTTTCATTGGTTCTATAAATGAACTTAGTAAGTTGTCATTCTCAAACTCTTTCAAATGGCTAGCAATTTCAAGAATATGATGCAAAGTGCCAAAGGAGAAGTGGGATAATAAACTCCAGACAATTACAACGGTTGATTCATAAAATAACTCAAGGAACTGCAAAATCTTCTCAAAGCATGATACCAATGTTGACCATTAATTAGAGGTTGTCCATAGTTAGTGTTAACAAACACGTAAAAAACACAACTTTGTATGGAATGAGATGCTTAAGCATAAGATAGGTGTAGTTTCATCTCGAGGCATATCTAAAGAAAATGATGCGGACCTCATGTCCCTAGCTTTGCAATAGGTTTTAAATCTAGCAATTCTAGAGTTGGATGAATTCAGATAATTAATTGCAGTTCTAAAGATGTCAATACAATTTTGGGTGACCTCATTCAAACCATCTTGCACAATCAAGTTAATTATATGGCAAGCACAAATGATGCACAACAAAATATGACTTAATTTCAGGATCAATTGGATCAACATCATAGCCCAAGTAATTAGCAAAGCGGAGGAGTCAAAGTACGCATGGCGGATGAATTAGATGATGCATTGTCTAGACTAACGAGAAAATACTTTATCCATCAAACCCCACTTATGACAAACTTCACTATCTTTTTCAAAGCAATGTTAGCACCGGTATGAGAACAATCAATCAATTTAAACCCAATGACAGATTTTTTAATTTCCCAATCAGAATTAATATAGTGAGCAACAACAATAATGTAATCCTCTTTTGCTTTGCGGACCGGATATCGAAGTAAGACAAACAGATGACACACCGGGGAAAACATTCTTTTTTTAGGTGATTAGCTTTCTCATTATACTGACTTATCAAGACCCCTAGCATTGGTGAACCTAGAAACTCTTTTGTATCTAGGGTTATGAGCACGCACAATATAATCATCCCAAGCATCGAGAATCAGAAGCAGACAAAGGTAAGTCAAGTCTAGCAATCAAAGCGACGAGCTCGCCCTAGCTACAACAGGATCATATTCCCGGTTCCTATATGTTCCATCGGGGGTTCATAGCTAGTCTAGATTGAACCAAAGCAGATTGATTTGCTTTTTTTAAACAAGAATTAGCATGTCTAGTCAAGTGACCCGGTGCCACCACCGAAAGCTTGCCAGATAGTCTAGTCTTGCAAGTAGATGCAATCAGCATGAGTGCGAATTTTTTTCGTTTCATCACCTACCTTCTTAGTAATGAAAATCTCGGTGTAGTGTTGTCATACCTTGGAGCGACGGCGCGTACCTGCTTTTTTTGGTGTCGGTCGATGCTAGTGACTCATTCTCGGTGGGAGGCGGCGGCATCTCCGTCTCCCATCGCATCACCGTCCACATCGATTGGAGCATCACTCCCCCGAGCAAGTGGCACGAGCATCTCCCACGTCGTCGACGTCGTCGGGCGCTTGTCCCAACTCACGGAGTTCATCATTGATGGTCCTTGGGTAATGCCCAAGGTCGTCATCGTCCGGGACCAACCCAGGCGCCATGGCTCGGCACCGTTCCTCAACGGCACCAGCGGCACCAGAACGATGCACACAGCATCGACCGGTTCCCTGCAATGAGAGAAACAGAGAAGGGGTTAGGATTGGGAAGACACCAGATCAAGATGGGGCGCAGGCAGGTAAGGAAGACAAGAGGGGAGCGATTTACCTGCTGAGCCGGAGCCCGGTATCAGAGATTGGCAGACGGACTTGGAGAAGATGAACACTCACTGCGTCGGGACCAACACACCACACCGACGAACGGCGAACGACAAGATCCACAAGGATGGGTCGAGGGCAGAGGTAAGGGAAGAACAATAATGGAGAATGAGAGGAAGGAGATGGCGATCTAGAGTTGCGGATCGCAGAAGGTCGCCGGATAAGGCGGTCGAGAGAGACGGAGAGAGGTTACGAGACGGGGGGGCCGGCCACGGCATCGGGCGGAGGAGGACATCTCCAAGTTCAACTAGACAAAAGGTCGCCGGAGAAGAGCGGGGATCGGGACCGGCGTTGCGGGGACGGATCGACCGGAGGCGGATTAGGGTTCGATGGAGCCGGGCGGCGCAATGGAGAGCGGATTAGGGTTGAGTGGAGACTATGCGAGAGGCGGAGGCGCTGCACCAACTAGCCAACAGTCGCCGGAGAAGAGCGGGACCGGTGGCCGGCGGGCGGCGGCAGACGGAGGTGGAGGGCCGGAGGCGGAGGTGGAGAGGCGGATTAGGGTTTCGGGGGGGTGCGGCTACGAGTGCGAGATCGCGAGGGGGCGCGGGGGGGAGGCGGATTAGGGTTGGGGAGGCGGCGGGAGGGGTGCGGCTTATATAGCCTAGCCAAAATAGCGGGCCGTTAACGGGCCTCCCTATTTTTCGTGCCGTGCCGTGCCAGCCCGCGGGCTCAATCGGGGAGCCCGTGCACGCCTGCGCTATCCGTGCCGTGCCGGCCTTGGCCCACTGACGGTAAGGCCGGGCTCGTGCCCGGGCCGGGCCGAAATCACCGGGCCCGTGCCGTGCCTTCGGGCCCAAGGCCATATGCTCAAGATTGCCAGCGCCTGCCGCCTTTCGTTGGTTGGTTCCTTGCGCGAGCGAATAGTGGACTCCTCCAGATTTCCGGAGTCCAGGCACAGCCTCACAGGCCATAAGGCCATGCATGCTGGATAGTGCACCGGCCGGCGGACCAGGAGGCTCGTGCTTGTAGCTAGGCCGGCACAACGACGCAAGCTGTGCTCGTCGATGCGTGCGCCGTGTACGGTACCGTCGTCGTCATTGAGCGCGCGGGTGCAGCCTCGACGTCGGCGAGCCGCTATCTCTTCCGCGCTGTCTTTGTTGCGCCCTTTTGCTTCGACGTCACAACACATCGCTTTCTCACGCGCGCCACGAGCCGCACGAGAGAGCCGGCCGCGGCCGTCCAAGGGTCGCATCGCATGGTCGTCTGCGCGATCCAAGAAACGACCTGCCGAGCCCCCTGTGTCCCAAATCCCAACCCAACTACCCACCCTAGTAGCTAGACAGCTTAAATACGCGACGCACCATCGCCAGGAGGCAGGAGGCGCGGCGTTCAGAATCACTGGTGAGTGCCTGGGCCGGGCGGCAGGCCGGCCGGAGAGCCAGCAGCGAGCGGCAGGGGGGTGGTGAGGTGAAGGGGCCGGGAAGCCAGGACCGGACGTGGTGCCCCGCCCCGCGCGCGCGAGATGGCCGCGGCGACGGCGCTGGCAGCCGTGCTGGTGGCGCTCCTCGCGCCGGCCGCGCGCGGGGTCGATCGCGGCGACTTCCCGCCGGGGTTCCTCTTCGGCGCCGCCACGTCGGCTTACCAGGTGGGTTGCTATTGCTAACTTGCGGCTATTGGTTCGTTGCCTAGCATCTCTTTGGATCCTGCATGCACGCCACGCCGTTCCTCGAATCGAGGGCCGGCAGGCAAGCGGTGCCGCCGCCTGCGTCGACTGTCCTCTTGACAAGTGTTCCTCCGCGGCTGCCGGCCGCTGCCAGATTGAAGGCGCGTACCTGGAGGACGGCAAGGGCCTCTGCAACTGGGACGTCTTCCCCCACACACACAGTGAGTCATTATTTCATTTCTTGCTCGGCCTGCTCGTGCTCGAAATCTCGAATAATGCTCTCTTTCTCAACCATAGTGCGACATGACATGACCACTAACACTTCGGAAATAACTGAAAACGAGAGGTTTCGTCACTCCGTTTCATCATAGCTGTCTGTCACTGAAAGCTTCTTCCTTCAGAAAATCCCTGCTTCTCCTTTCTTTTTCCCACCCACCTCCGAATAAACAAAACGAATAAGAAATTAACCTTGGCCCACGAAACAAATGCTAGTGGTAATAACTGGTAAGCAAGTATTGTAATCATCTGGATGATCTAATTAACTCCACACTGCTCCTGCTTGCTGAACGGTAGTGCGTAAATTCTGTATACTGACAGCAACGCACGTAGAAATTTACTTTTCATCGGTGTCATGTCAGGCATCCACTCCACCAATAGAGGCGGGCAAAAAAAAAAAAAAAAAAAAAAAAAAACCTTTCTTAGTACAGTTTTGCTTACAGACACAAGAAGCATCAGGTCTTTTCAGCCATCTAGAAATCCGTATCCTTCTCCAGTGATGTCTCGTTGGGGTGATATCTCATTGGGCACTACTATAATTACCACTCCCTTCGAATTTTGTACTGTCCACAGCAAATCGAGTGGTTGCTTCCTCCGGACATTGCTGATGCGATCATGTCGCCAGCGCCACTCAACTGCTCGATTTTATCCTTATTTGTATGCACCCTGATATTCCCTTTTGGGTTTGGGTAAGCTTAGCTAGCTTGTCGAGCTGTTGTGTTCATCATCCAAACAGATGCAGTCGCCGATCTGATTGCTGCAGCGCCTACCTAAGATTTGGTGCATCTCGGTCCACACCCGCGCGTACACACAAACACACATACTCATACTCCTAATAGCGGCAACAATTTACTATTGAAGGCCCTGCTTTTGCTCTTCTGCAGCTGGGGCAATCAAGGACGGACGCAATGGGGATGTAGCTGACGACCACTACCATCGCTACATGGTAAAGATCACAGAAACTGCAGTCTACCTATCGCTGACGTCTAGATCATATCGTGCATGCGCATGCGATGGTGACTGACGCTAGCTGCCACCACCTGTTTGTGAATTGTGAGCAGGAAGATGTGGAGATCCTGCAGTCCCTGGGCGTCAACGCTTATAGATTCTCCATCTCATGGGCAAGGATTCTACCAAGTATATGCCAAGATCGAATTTTGATCATAAATAATAATGCTCGCTTGATTGGTTCCTTATCTGGAATGTGGACAACACATGGACAACACACTAACTAGTAGCATATGTTATTATTGTATAGGAGGCCGGCTTGGTGGCGTCAACGCAGGTGGGATAGCCTTCTACAATCGCCTAATCGATGCTCTCCTGCAGAAAGGTGCGTGCTGTCTATGCACATCTGGCACTTAGCATCTGAGCTGCAAAAAATTAGCACTATATTTGAAGATTTGGTTTTTATTCCTATCTAGGAATACAGCCATTCGTCACTCTACACCATTTCGACATGCCGCACGAGCTGGAGGTCCGATACGTCGGCTGGCTGGGTGCTGGGATCCGGTAGGTACAGTTCCCATCTTCTAGGTGCTGGCTCTAGTAGGAGTCATGCATGCATGACGACCTAGTATATATGTGTGGTAATAAAAAAACACTATGCAGGGAGGAGTACGCGTACTACGCGGACGTGTGCTTCGGGGCGTTCGGCGATTGGGTGAGGTTCTGGACGACGTTCAACGAGCCCAACATGATGACCAAGTTGGAGTACATGCTAGGCACGCACCCTCCCAACCACTGCTCGCCGCCGTTCGGCAGCTGCAACAGCGGCGGCAACTCGCACAGGGAGCCGTACGCCGCGGCGCACAATATCATCTTGTCCCACGCCGCCGCCGTCCGCAACTACAAGGAAAACTTCCAGGTGACACAACATCGTCATCTGGTGGATCGATCTGCTGAATGCTGAATTGCTGATGCTGATTATCGGCAAGCCAACGCTAGCTGCTGACGCGTGCGTGCTCTGTCTGCTGTCAAGGCCAAGCAGCGCGGCTCCATCGGGATTGTGATCGCCATGAAATGGTACGAGCCGCTGACGAACACCACGGAGGATATTCTGGCAGCACGACGCGCGCAGTCTTTTGAGACTGGGTGGTATGTCGTGAGTCTTCAGGAAAATTCCATATGCAAGAATTCAATTCTGTCGAGTGTGCAGTGCACACATATAATACATTTTTTTTTTGTTTTTCAGGTTTTTGGATCCGATATTCCTCGGTGATTACCCCAGAGCGATGCGAGAGATCTTACAATCAAACTTGCCAACCTTCACCGCCGAGGAGAAGAAGCTGTTGCTGCAATACAAGGCAGATTTTATCGGGCTAAATCATTATACAGCGATTTACACAAAGGATTGCATTCATTCCCTGTGCGACCTTGGAACATACGAAGGGAACGCATTTGTCTTGGCCACAGGGGAAAGAGACGGAGTGAAAATTGGAAGAGAAGTAAGAACTAACACTTGGCATATATATAAAAGGGGAAATTTGCAGCATGCCTCTGATTTGCATTGTAAACCTCTTGCAGACGGCATTGGCAGGTTACTATGATGTCCCAGAAGCCATAGAGACGGCTATCATATATGTCAATGGGAGGTACAAGGGCACGCCGGTGTATATTACTGAGAACGGTGAGTTATACAACTTTGCTAGGACCTACTAGCTAGGGATTTCTTGGTACATACTAGAGTCATGCATCCTGACACACCCCCAACATGGAGTGATGGCTTTCCGCATTTCTTTCTTTCCATGCACGCACAATGGCCATATGTTCTGATGAGATACTCGTTGCTTTTAGGTTTCTCAGAATGGAGTGATGCGAGCAGGGAAGAGTTGATGGATGATGTGGGAAGAAAGAACTACCTGCAGGGCTACGTCACATATCTATCCAAAGCAGTCAGGTGACATGAAGGCTTACCAATAATCTCTAAGAATTTCGTGTCTTTTCCATGGGGTTTCGTTCACACTGTCTAGGACTAGCTACCAACCAGAAGTAGAGAACCAATTAATTTTTTTCTCTAACGAAATTTCAACCTGTCATCGCTGAATACATACATACAGGAACGGAGCAAATGTGCAGGGCTACTTTGTGTGGTCGGTTTTGGACAACTTTGAGTGGACGTACGGTTACAGCATGAGATACGGACTGTACCATGTCGACTTTGACACCCAGGAGAGGACGCCCCGGATGTCTGCCAGGTGGTACCAGGGCTTCCTCACATACGGCAACACCAGCCAGAGCGACGAAGGGCAGGCACGGAGAGCAGACTCGTGATCCATGCTTCCAGTTCCAGCGATCAATGCATGATTGCTAATCTGCTAGACAGCCGCAGGATTCAGGAGTCCGGATCCGGACTACTCGTGCTCAGCTCCGTCCTGGCTATATTAGAATGTGTGTGGTGTTCTGGTGTCTGTATATATATATATATATATATATATATATATATATATATATATATATATATATATATATATATATATATATATAAAATTCTGTGATATCTTGAGAGAAGAATGACAAGATATGATTAGTCTTAAAACTTAATCTGGGAATGAGAAATTCTTGTGGATTATTATTTACTTGTTTGCTCATCTCTTTATCTAGCTTGTCTTCTATCTTTAAATTATTAATTTCTTTAATATTCTGCTGCTCTAAACATAAGATGCATGCTTGTTTTGAACATAGACTGCATATAGCTCTTTCTCCTGGTTCTTGATAGTATATGCAGAATACATATATATATATATATATATATATATAGAACTACTACTCTATAGCTAGCTACAGAATAACTTATTCTATAGCCACTTTGAGTTACGATAATTACAATACTAATTTATGAGAATTATAGTAACTTCTTACTAAGTGTTATAGTAATTCAACTAACGCTAATTTATGAGAATTATAGTAACTCCTTACTATGTATTATAGTAACTCAACTAATACTAATTTACAAGAATTCTAGTAACTCCTTACTATGTATTATAATAACTCAACTATCATAATGATTATAGTAATTGAGTTACTATAATTCTTGTTAATTAGCATAGTAATTATCGTGGCTCAAAGTGGCTGAGGAATAAGTTATTACGTAGCGGAAGTTCTTGAAATAGCCTCACCCTATATATATATATATATATATATATATATATATATATATATAGGGAGAGGCTAATCTGTGGCTGGCTACAGAATATCTTATTCTGTAGCCAGGCCAACCGACCGCACCAACGTGGTCAATTCAGGTGGCCAGAGAAGCGCTAATCAGTTACCATTTACTAGCCGGGCCGCAGGGCATTGATTCCCAATCCCGAGTTATGTCGTTAGCGCAAAATTACCGGAGGATGCTTGCATGCTTGGAAACTGGAGACGCTACGTTCTATCAGGCTTGCATGTCGTAACTCACGTGCAAGGAAGGTAACAGGAGAACCGAATATGTACGTTGCATGCGAATCAATATAGTAACTAGTCACCATAATTAATCTTGTGTCAGTCTATTCCAATTTACCGTGACGAGACTTGAATTACCAGGATATAGTTGTTACGAGAATTTAGATGGCTGGAGACATAAAAGTATAGTTTGTTTACTTAGAGTATACGATGCCTCCTTCCACTAGTTACGATAATCTATTTACTGGATTTTATAATTGTTTACTAGAATCTATGCCTGTCTGCCCTTATAAGTTATGATATTCTATTTACTAGATTTATAAAAAATTATTTACTATAGTCAGTGCCTTTGTACCCCCTTTGGTATGATCCATAAGAAAACTTTAAATTGATTTTACTAAAAATAGTTACATGATGCAGCTGCGACGACAGTCTATTTACTAAATTGATCCACGAGGATACTTAAATCATCCATTTACTGAACTTTTGCAAACTATTTACTAGAACTTATGCATAGCTACGATAGTCTATTTACGAGATATTCTAAAATTATGTACTTTGTACATGAAAATCTAAAAAAAAAAAAAATCAAATGTAGCAGTAGATATTCCCAGAGCTCATCGACAAAATACACACATAAAAAAACTGAATCATCCATCATTCACAGTTCATCGACAAAATACACAAAAAAATTGAGATGCATTTTCCAGTCACCTTACTAATAGCATCAATACGACAAGAATGGTGACCACAATTTTGAACCATGTTATTGCAGATAATAGATAATTCGGATAGGTTAATATAACTCGACTAGTTGTGTAGTTACGATTATTTTTTGTAGTTACTATTTTATTATTGAGATAGTTACGAGAATTTGAGTGGTTAGATAATTCAGATATGTTACCATAATTTGGCATCATGGTGCTGTGTAGTTACTATAATTTTTTGTAGTTACTATTTAAAAGATGAGTTACCATAATTTGACGTCCTGTGTAGTTACGAGAATCAAATGTTTAACGTGAACTGGTGAAATTACTATAATTCTCAGTTTTATGAGATGACAAGCAACCAGTTATTTTTTTTTAACTGGTACATCGAGCCAGTAAGCAACATTGTATAATGCCTAAAATCAATGTCGTCATCAAACAAGAAATTAAATAAAAGTTCATACATAACTATATTAGTGTTGAGTGATACGTCAAATTACACAGCAGCAAAAGATTGAAGATGATAGAACTGAAACTAGTATATATCTCTTTGATCTCCTGAGGATTAAGCTCCTTTACAGAATAGATCAGTGTTGAGTGATACGTCAAATTACACAGCAGCAAAAGATTGAAGATGATAGAACTGAAACTCGTATATATCTCTTTGATCTCCTGAGGATTAAGCTCCTTTACAGAATAGATCTGCAAGAACAAATCAAAATTTCAATCCGCAAAAAGTGCGAGAAATAGTAAATAACTCCGAGAAATTGAGGACTCACCAACAAATAAGAATTCGCCTGATTCGATTTGCATGAAGGAAGAACTAGCAAATTGGGATAGGTAAAAGATGCATGCAGCAGCCCAGGTATCCATAGACACGCACACGCATCGAGGAATTTTCATCTCGATCTACTAATCAAAAAAAAAAAAAAAAAAGCATGCCGCAGCCCAGGTATCCATAAAAGTTGCACACAGGTAGCGAGGAATTTTGATCTCAATCTACTAATCAAAACAAAAAAAAAATCAGTAAATCGCTTTTAGATAAAACAAGGTAGGGATCGTCTGTAGCACACCATGAATTGGACCAACAGAGCTCTGCTCGTCCGCCTGAATATGCACGCATTGACAGGCTGGACGGAGGGTGCATCTGGCCATCGCCGGCGGAAGCACTGTCCGGCGGCCGGGAAATTGCGATGGTATGTGCGTCTCCGGCAACGATCCAAGCGGTCTGGAATTTCTCAATGCAAGTAGTATATTTATAAGCGTAATTTGTGTCGCAGGTCATTAATGGTAACGAGCCTATCAATCAGAGGAGCCTGCCGGTCCTGTAATAATGGTGCGCATGCACCACTGCGCCTAGGATGAGGTGAGATGGATACGGCTTCTTTGGGCTGGAC
>JADLZL010001245.1:0-115290 GCA_015844335.1 Chrysopogon serrulatus
TTAAGTTTTGTGATAATTATACAATGTAATCCCTCTTTTAAGCTTTTCTCTCGAAAGGTCCTAGAAAATATAGAATATGCAAAACTCGTGGAACTTGTCGGTTAAAACCCTAGACTAGTGTGTATTCATGTATCCTTTCATGTCTAAAGTTCTAATAAATATTGGCGTTATCCACCATCAACGGTATATTTAACGCACAAGAATAATCAAAGAGATAAATCATAAGCGCCACGGATACCGCTTTTAGCTTTCACCTAAGAGTATTCCAAGGTATCGATTTTCTATGAGGAACGCGAAGTGAACTAGAAACAAATCAAGAACATCCAAGGATAGAAGAGATATATGTTTTTGGTGGGTAGAGAGGGGCTATCTAAGGTGATCTAGATAACTAAGAATCAGACTTACGATACTTGTCTACTTTGGAGCAACAGTACCGTTCCAACTCTCGAAAAGATGAGAAAGAAGTAGCTGGGGAAGGCTGCCAAAAGCTCTACGAAACACCAACTCTGACGTGATGAAATACGAAGGCCAACAAAGCTATCACCTCTGAAGGCTACCACAACTAACCGTAAGAATTGGGCGCAAACTCAGGTAAACCCTAGCCTAGATATCACATCTACACTAACGATTACTACTCTAGTCACGTACGCTAACTAGAGCACTCAATACGAGCTAAGATCCCGTAAACAAAGTAAAGTAAGAACAAAACTTAATCAAATAGAAAACTTAGAGTTACCAACTAAAGAACCTGAAGATGAACTGTCTCCGTAGAGGTACAAAGTTGAGGAAGATCCGACAAGCCAGCTCCTCTTCTACTTCTCCCTCTCCTCTCTCCCTATTTTCTAATCTACAAGAGCACTAAATGAGCTAGGGCTTCTAGCTCTCCAAATGAATTGATAGAATGAATTAGGGTTTCCCTAGGGGGGTGTGGCCCTATATTTATAGTCCGATGGGATGCACGACAGCCGTTTGATCAAACAGACTTAAGGTACGGTGGATATTAACCCTCAAAGGCGGTGGAGGAAGCTTCCAGAAGGGCGTAGGGGTTTCTTTTGGGGGGAGGCCACCCGGCATCTCTCCTCAGGCCGGCCGGCCGGCCCTCCACCTCGGCCTTCAGGCCTCCGCTTTATCGAGGTGTCTTCTTGATCCATGTAGAGCCCAATGGTGTATGTTTCCATCGCGGTTAAGTTTCGTTACTCCGTTTGATAGTTAGGCCCTTTTTCATGGTTTTCTGGAACAATCCCTGGAAAATAAAAATTCACCAAAACTCATGGAAATTGTCAGTTAAAACTCTAGACTCCTCTATTTGCAAGTGTATTGACCATTTATCATGTTTATTACACTATCAAATGTTGACGCTATCCACCGTCAACAAGCTCCCAAAGCTTACCCTTTGCTAGTCCCTTAGCAAATCCTAACTAATAAACTTGGATCAGGAGTTGCTACAATTCTTTCACACCTCAAAAGTACACAGCTTTCAAACTAAAATTCTCCTCCGAATTAGACAAAACTGCTCTAACTTTCAAACTTACCCATTTTATCTGTGGGGCTTTTCAACTTCCGCGTGGGTCTTGAGCAATCAAAAGATAGAACAATCAAGTCAAGCACTATGTCTCAAATTCTTCACTCAACCAATATTCTAGAGTTTTTTCAAGTTTTTGAAATAAAACTCAGAGCTTAATTGTATGACACCCTCAAGTCTCTTATATATGTGGTATTTGTGGATCTCAATCGAGACATTAATGATTTTATGCCCTCCTACAACTAAGGATTATAGTGGAGCTCATAGGAGTGACATTAAACAAAGGATGGGCATACTTGCAATTCATATATTGTAAAGTCAAACAATGGATCCAAAGAGAGTAAAGTCATACAATCAAACCAAGATGTGCATGTGTATGGAATATGGTGGATAGGGGAATATGGTGGCTAAACCTAATTCTAGTTTTGCTCTTTTAAAAATAAATCTCTCTCTCTCTCTCTTCGACTTAGAACTTTCGTAGGAAAACAAGGGCTATCTTTATTCTTCTTCTTTTTTTTTCTTTTTTCGGGGAGGCGAGCATCTAAGTACCCATTGTTTTAATTGCTTGGACACTTGTCCATTTTTTAACTCACTCTTTTTTTTCCAATACTTTTTCTTTTGCATAGCCACATGCATCCTTTGAATACATTAAATGATTGGAAAGATAGCAATAAGAACTTAGAGCATTTAACAGGGGTTATCCTATAGGGTATATTTTTGGTTGTTTACTCCCGGTGTAGGAGAAAAACATTTTTAAGGTGGATCTGGATGAAAGTAGAAAATGATTGCGCTTACCCCTAGAGTATGAGCAATGCATATGTAGGTGAAGTGTGTAAGTGATCTTGATTTTAAAAGCATGACAAAACTCTCATAACGTATACAACAAAGGTTGACTAAACTCAATGCAAAGCAAGGAGCATGAATAAACAAAGGTTTTCCTATTCTAAATGTATATCATATATGGCTTTGGTAGGAATTCAAACTTTATCATACAAGAGCTCATCATATAAGATTTTCAGTTTTCAAAAGATAATCTCGAACTTAGTATTGCTATGAATAAGATAAATAGCAGCTCAAACTTTCTCATATCATATCTCTCAATCACCTAGACATAGCTTAAGCATATGCTTCCACAAGTTTTAGGTTCAGAGTAAATTCTTATATCAAAGCAGTCATATCCAAAACTCAGAAGAATTTAAGGTTGAAAACTAGGCACTTGAAAGGAATTACGACAGAGCAACTATTCATCATCTCCAAGACAAAATTTTATTGTTCTTCAATTTTTATTTGACTCTTAACAAACTAGATAGAATTATAAACACACTTTATGATCACACCTTAATAAATAATTAAACTATATTTATTTGGTTTTAATGATTATTCATCTTTTTATTTTTTTTAGACTAATAAACTCATAAAAGACTCTATAGACATGGACCTTCATGTGTCCATATATTTTTGATATTTTATGACTATAGGACGACTCAATAATCGCATAGGTATACTTACGATAACTAGGGATGCCCTTCCCCAAACTAGATATAGTCTTTGTTCACTCTTCTCGATAACAAATAGACACAAAACTCGTGGGAGTGTTAGGCCCTTCCCAAACTCATGATAAGTTTTGCAAAGAATATTTTCAAATGTTGGCCATTTGTTCCCATTTGCTTCAAAGTTTTCCATGGCCAAAGAGTTTTACTCTTGAATTGAAGAGTAACACCTTATCCCCAGGCTTGAACTCTTTGTGTTTGATTCTCTTACCATGCCATCGTTTTGTTCTTTTCTTTGTAAATCTTGGAGTTATGATATGCCTTCTCTCTCCATTCTTCAAGCTCGGATATTTGTATTTGACGATTCTTACTAGCTAGATGAAGATCTATGTTTCATTTCTTGATTGCCTAATGAGCTTTGAATTCCAATTAAACAGGCAAGTGACATGTTTTACTATATACCGGTGATAAGGTGTCATGCCTATGGGTGTCTTGTATGCGGTTCGGTAAGCCCATAGTACATCGAAAAGCTTGTATTTCCACTTCTTACCCATTTCATCCACGGTCTTCGCAGAATGTTCTTGATTTGCTTATTCGATGTTTCAGCTTGACCGCTTGTTTGGGGATGGTATGGAGTTACAATGTTGTGTTTGACTCTATTTTACGCCAAGAACTGCCGGAATCTCTTGTCAATGAAATGTGGTCCTCCATCACTTATGACCAACCTAGGCATTTGAAACGTGGAAATATTACCCCGTTGAACATCTTCTTAGAGTGCTTGGAGTCATGTAGTTCAACATGGTAATGCTTCTACCCATTTAGACACGTAGTCAAGCGCCACTAAGATGTATTTCTGCATCTCGACTTTGGTAGTGTATGGTTTTAACCCTCGTGCTTCCATTGATTTTTTTGCCTTTACCTACCACTGAACAAACACATAGTGATGCTAGCGCACGTGCTGAATTTATTCGTAAGTTGCATGAAACAACTAAAGAAAATATTGAAAAGATGAATGAAAAGTATAGAACTGGCTGAAGTGAAGGTAGGAAAGAAATTAAACTTGAACCGGGTGATTTAGTATAGTTACATTTGAGAAAGGATAGGTTTTCAGAGCTGCATAAATCTAAATTAATGCCAAGAGCTGCTGGTCCTTATAAAGTTATTAAGAAAATAAATGATAATGCATACAAACTTGAGTTGCCACCCGAGTTCGGGGTTAGTCCTTCTTTTAATATTACAGATTTGACACCATACTTGGGAGAAGAAGATGAGCTTGAGTCGAGGACGACTCCAATTCAAGAGGGGGAGGATGACGAGGACATCACTCCTTCGGATACACTCAATGATCCTCCGCTGAACATTTAAGGTCCAATCACAAGAGCTCACGTGCGACAATTAAATTTACAGGTGAGCTCGTTTCTAAACAACTCTTGATATGATTTGGAGAATAGATTGCTACCTAATGATTATATTATGATTAGGAATCATGGAGAGGACCGGGAGATACATAGAGGAGGGCTTGGAGACGTGGAGGACCAGCAAGGTGGAGACCCGCACCAAGTTGACTTCGAATCCGTCTCGAGTCGGGAGCGTCCAGTACTAAATCGGACGCCGGGATGCATTCAGACTCGGAATTGGACGTTCTTAGACTCTAAAGAAAGATAACGAGAAGACCTTTCCAATGAATCTTGTTGGAGGCCCAAATTCATCCGGAGTCATCAGGAATCGTCCGAACAAGTTGACGTTTAGAATCTGTCCCGACGCTGCGACGTCGTATTTTGGTCTTTAGGCCTTGTATCGCATTGGAACCCATTAGGGGTGCGTCCAGGGAGTGTTGCACGACCCTAGACTCTTTATATTCAGTAGACGCCGCCTAAGTTAGGGTTTGAATTTTGCTTAGATTATTCTGTCAAGAACAGTTTCGTCATTTCATTGGTTTGTGAGCTTAATCATTCATCTGCAAATTGGTTGTTTCTTCCTTGTTCTTGCTTGTGTTCTTCGATTCGCAGGTAAGGATTAGCCTTCTTGGCAAGGTCAACCGTGCAACACCGGTTGATAACCAAAGGAGACGTGGTGCTACGATTGCGGGGTTTCAAATCGTGCTGTTCGGATCAACTTGTGTCTCATTTCCACCAAATCGAGAGTTACCAGAACCTTTCGAAAGATCGAGAACCCTTGTTCACATCAGTGGAAGTGGGGGAGGTGGTGGCGGTGGTGGTGGAAAACTCGCCAGATCATGAATCCGCCACAAATCGAAAACGAGCTGTTGGAATTACAGGGAATTCACCGATCTTCAGCGGACTGCTGTTGATCAAGAACTCAATCAGACCAACAACGTTTGTTCTACCGATCAATGGGATGATGGATCACAGCGAACGGTGGATCATAGTGTCTCTGGTACTAGGTTGTTAGGGTAATCGAATTGGGGAAGGAGATTGGAGAACAGGGGAGAAGCAGAACACGCAAGAGGAGCAAGGAAGAATATTATAGATGAGTGTTTTTCATTACATGATGCCCTCTCTTCCGATCTCTCTGTCACTTATACAGCCTGGACTTGCCGGGCGCAGCCATCCTACCAACTATGGATGAAGCCCACTGCGGCCCATGTACGCGAACGCTTGGAGAATAGGCACGAAAGCTATACGTGGGTGCTACTATCGGATGGGCTACAGTTGCCGGTCCAAGTACTGCTGGGTCTGGTGCGGTGGTGCCGTAGTCGTAGAGATGACATGAATTGCATGTGGATCGTCACATCAGCATTGAACTCGCCATCGCCACGCTAAAACAAACCGTGAGACAACTGTAGAAGCCGCTAGTAGCACCATATGAGGAGCTTAAGTTTTCTTTAAAATTTCAACATAAACTGCAAAGGGAAAAAAAACTGAACAAAGGATAGTACTTGGCCCCTCTGCCATGCTGTTCTATGAACACCATGAAAACAAGTAGTTTATATTTCATTTTTTACACATACTCAATTGGAGGATAGTGTGTTTCGTTGTATTCAGACTCCAGTAGAGTTACCATTGATGCAACTACTGTTCCACAAGTCTAAGTGCTCAGGAAGAGCAAAGATTTGAGCTCTGAGAAGCTTGTTGATGGCTACTAATGCAAAAAAAAATATAATATATTTAAATCATCAACATTTCTCAATTTGAAATGCAAATCTAAGTCCCATGCATAACAATCTCTGCTCCAGTCTTAAACATTTTTTGTAGTCATCATCATTAGCACAGATGTAGTGCATAAGCTGTAGTCAGCAATCGCCTTGGAGTATGCTCATTTGAACCAACGAAAATGACATGCTCGTTGCTAGCTCAAGCCAGTCAATATGAATTATAATGAAAAGAATTTGATGCTACAGCTTAGCTCTGGCAATGTGTGTTTTAATCGAGTACCAACTCTTCAGGCAATTCATTTTCAGTCCATTTTCCCATACTAATTCAGGACAATAGAAAATATGGTTGCAATCACTGCCAAGCGCCCATCTTCCAGTTACACAGTTAAAATCTAAAGTTCAGCAGCATGTCCATGGAATTAGGACTAATTCATGTGGCTTCAGAATGGCAAGCACCACTTTCATCAGCATCATGGTGTTACTTAGCCACAGGTTACCACTTACAAGAAACTAGTACCCAGTGAAAAGTCACTAAAGTTAGAAAGAATCTGAGAGCGTGTGGTTCCAATCTGCTGTGCAATCTCGAGCTGCTCTTCTAAAGAAAGCATCTCATAGCTGCAAAAAAGGTGAAAAATTCAAAAATGCATAGTTAGAATGCATGGTACCAGAAAAGCAAAATAAGAATATGAGAATTTCCTTCACTGGTGTAACAGGAATCACACCATGTGGTGGAATTTTGTTCACTTCTATTACATTAAAACTAGTCGACACAAAAGAAGGGGATAGTCAAGCGCTGGTTGGTTTAAGAAATATCAATATGTTCTAATTTGTTACTCATCTGCAATAACATTCAACAATTTTCTAATGTAAGTTTAGAGCAATACACTTCAAAGTTCACTAAATTTACTAAAAAAATAATTTTGAATCATTAGATGACTTCCATTTTTGCTTGTTGATCTGCAAAATTTGGAAGATTATCATGTTTGTCCAGCATTTTAGTTTAATATATCTTACTAATTTGGAACAAGTCATTCCCTTGCATTTTACTAGTGTAAAATTTTGCTTCAATAGAACATCATTTAACCTTATTTTGAACTGGATGAAATGACAAGCTGAAGCATTGAAGATTTACTTACTGAGAAAGAAGCTCAAAGTCAATGATATTATCTGGTCCAGGACGATGTGCCTTGCCATTTGACTTGAAATGCCTAAATGATCTTGGATTCAGGCCACAGACATGGGGTACAGCATCTACGAGCTTCCTCTGCAAGCTCTGGAGCCGGCGAAATGTCAATTCATCAACAGGTGCGATGCATCCAATGCCACCATCCAACGTTCCAAATACAAGAGCAAAACGATTTGTCTTTTCAGATGCTAATCCTTGTGTAGGCAGCATCTGTAATCTCAGAAACTTTGACACATGGGCTCCAACATGAAATTCTGCTCTGGAAAGGAGCTTTTGCCCCTTCCAGCTCTCCACCATTTTGGGGGCATAATAGAAAATCTGCAAGGTGTCATTATTAATCAATTGAAATGTATTATATTAAGGACCAAATCCTTGTGTTCCACTGAAAAACATCGAAATTTTGAATATCACAAAAAGTTTTGATCCATTTGACAAAGCTATTTGAATTCTCTCCGCCCTTCTCTTCCCCTTAGTCAGTTTGGTTACCACAATTTGCTGTTAGGGCTCTAGATAGAATCTGACAGTTTTTGTAGGAACGGCCAAAGTGGCCCTCTTACAAGTGAGCCTCATTTTTAAGGTTCAATGCCAATGTCTTCCTTGACCACTCTTCACTGATGGCAATGGCAATGGTCCTCACACCCTCTTGCTTTGCTTCTGCGTCGACCCTGCCCCAACCCAGCCCCACGTGGCTCCAAGTTGCGACTGGCAGACATGTCACCGGCGATGATGCACACCAAGATCCACGAGATCTTCATTTCGGTGCTAAGCTCCACCATGACAGAGGGAAGATTCCTAGTCTGCCGCCAGGGAGTTGTCACAGGCAGGTGCCCTCATCACGCTCCTTGTGGAGTTGGAAGGCCTCTCACAAGTCACAATAGCCAAGGCCCAGGAGCCCAATGCGCCCAGCTAATTACTAGCTGTGACCCCAAGACCCTCAGTCCACTCACCCGCATGGCCATCGAACTCCGTGACACCACTCCACTCTTCCTCAACCTCCCTGCGCTCCATGCCCTCAATGCCGTCCTAAGCCCCTATGCACTCATTCACAGGAGCCACAGGAGTGAGGGCATGCCTGCTCCCACTGCCATCATTGATCTCATGAGGGCTGTCCACCTCCTGAGAGCTCCCCCACTGGCCAGCCTGCTTCAGTCAAGCACCTCACCAACCTCCCCATGCTTCTCTTTGTCTACGACTTTATCAAAAACAGCACGCTACCACCAGGCTGACGACAGCATCCCTGTCGCTCCACTGGCAAAGTATCTAAGATGTCCATCCCAGTTGCACTAGCACTAAATACCTCACTTCTGACACAAGCCCTCCCTCGTGCACCACACCAGCACTAGATATCTCATCAAGCAAACATGTGAAAAGTTAATTTATTCAGATGTGGAATCAACTAGATATTGTAGCATAGACCAATTTGCAGGAAGTCCAGTAGGAACCACATAAGAATAATTATTATACATAAAATGATAGGACTGCAATATGCTGTTACCCAAAAAGAAAACAAAAAAAAAAATATATATTGTCAGGAAGGAGAATGATTGAGCTTTGTGAACAAATGTTTCCCATGGAATTGAAATTGCTCTCAGTAATACAACAGTGTGTTTTCCATGCACCTGACATCATTTCCTTCCCAGTCTAGTACCCACTGTAAGTTGGCCACAAGGAGTTGGGGGAGGCCATTAGTCTAGAGCATGCTTACAACTACAAAGGCTACTGCTTGGGGAATGCCACCAAGCTGGTGCCGCAATGGTCTTATCCCCTTAAGGTTAAGCAAGGGGTTCATTCCTCATACCAACATGCACTTGCACTAGGGCCTGGCGCCTAGGCAGCATCTAGCTATACTAGCCTAGCACTTTCTTTTAACATTAATTTCAATAATTTATTTATTTTGATATGGGGCTTAACAAGTATTGAGTGCTGGTTTGCCATACCCAGGTAAGAATAATCCTAGAAGAACTCATCCACTAAGTGAAATATGATGTTTCAGGCCGCCAATGCATTGCAGGCAAGCGAACAGGGAGATTGGTAAAGAGCAAGTGAAGACTGATGCAAAGGTTCTGCTTATAAATAAATTAATAATAAAACAAAAATGGGACAACTTACCTGCACATTCTTGTCAGAATCTGAAACTACAAGGCTCAAGGTGCTTCCATCAATTAAGAACTCAGTTGCAAAACAATCAAGTGAACCAAAATCTTTTGCCAGCAGAGTCAATTGAGAACCTTGCTCCTTCCAACTAAGAAAATATATGCTTTTGTGAATATCACCAAATAAAACAAAGTTTTTCACCTATTAGGGCATTGAAAGAATGTCAGTCATTGTAATAGGTTGGTGCTTGGTAGTTGGTACAGTACTGCAACAGCCTACTGCAACATGGCATTACATACAAAAAAAGTGCACATCAGTGTAAAAAAACAACCAAACGAAACAAAGGAATTTGAGAATTGGCATATATATAACAAAGTAACCCTTTTCTCCTCTTGATTATTTATTTTTTCAGGATAGCATTTTCATATGCAAGGGGAATAGAATAGTTACACAATTACACTACTTAACAATGTTCACTTTATTTTTTCTCGAACAGCGCAGGAGAACTGCGCGTCATTTCATTAAGTTAGAAAAGAAGTTACACGGGTCAGAGAGACCCAACTATGTTCACTAAAACTTGAACCGACAAGAAATTTTTCTATCAAATGCCTATTGTTATTATAAAAACTAACTGATTAATCTTACACAGCTCGTTGTACTTTTTCCGTCTTAATGAATTGGCACACAGCTCTCCAATGTTTTGAGAAAAAAATAATTGATTAATACAAAATGAATCAAATTAAATGTATCAAGCAGCAATTAAAATTACCAAGCCCATCAGTTGGTTAGGGTGTGGATGTACACTTCGGAAACTTGAGTTCAAGTCCTCAGAGGCAATTTGGATGCCTATTTCAGTATCACCTGGTTCCTAATAGATTGATCTAGCCTTTTTCTAAAAAAAAAAGTACCAAGAAGTTTACACCCCAATACCCACATTGTATTGTACGTTTGTCTTGCAACATGCATTATTAAAATTAGTCTATGGCCTCTAAGAGCTGGTGTTCAGATTGGCAGATCCTATAATAGGTAATCTCTGGGATGAGGAAACAGCAAGGAAGTAATGGCCAAAGATGATTTATACCAGTTTCCACAAGTCAAATAAATCTACATTTCCAAGACCAAAATAAACGGTGCACTACCATCACCAATGGAAAAAAAGGATAAACATGTAGGAGAGAGATTTGGCAGAATAGTTGATTCTATTGCTGAGCCTCATGGGTAGATTATATAGTAGTACATTGCCTCGACGCAATAATGCCTCCCAGAGCTATTACATGATCCTAATCTACCATATTAGGAGATATACCAATATCAAAATCCCCACGTAGTCACAGCAGGAGCAACACCTACGGTGAGACTGGAGAAGAAGCTGAAGGTTGGAGGCCAACAAACTAACACCCCCGCAATCATAAGTAGATGTGTAGATAAACTAACACCCCACCAGAAAAGCTGGCTGTAAACCAACGAGCGACATCCACCCGCAATCATAACTGTCGATTGTCACCGATGCTGTGGCTGGAATGCTCAAGCAAGGAGTTTAGCCCTTTGTGCTGATGTCGAGGTAGTCGAGCATGGGGCAAAGCAGTCATGGCCGAAAATGCCATGCTGGAGATAGCCACAGTCAACGTAGCAGTTGAAGGAGCCGATGTTGGCACATGCAGCCGCAGGCTAAAAAAAAAGACGACATTGGTGAGGACGGTTGACGAAGACATGTTGAGGAAGTCATCGTGGAAGGGGGAGATGCCGAGGTCAATGCAGTCAAGGGCTGTCGAGGACGTAGACAAAAATGGCGATGCAATCCAAGCAAGGAGTGTCGACAAAGTTAAGCCATCATCGATGAAGCATACACCGGGGTTTCTGGGAACGTGTCGTGGATGCTCCTTCCTGAAGCCACAGTCCGGACCGGACATAACCGATGGCCAGCGTTGTTCAGAGAGGATGCACGTAGTACTCAACAACGGATGTTACGGGAGCAAGGTGGATCGTGCACAATTGCCTAATGGCAACAGATCAGAATCGGTGGCGGCAGAGGGCCAAGTGAGAGGTGTCCTCCAATGACGGAAGCCGTGCGGCTAGTGGTCAGCTACTGGTGCAGATCAAATGGATCTCGTTCTCAGAAGCGCAGAGATGACGCCAAGCAGCGATGGGGTGGGTCAACGGCCATGAAGGATGCCATAGGCAGGGCGGGAACAGTTAGTGGTCAGGCCCACAGGGACAAGGTGTGGTCCGTAGCAAAGATCTAGACGAAGGCTGGCGGTGGAGAGAAGGTAGGCGACTTGCTGCTGCTAACCAAGCTAGACCGATGATGAGGGCGGTAGATCAATAGAATCAGCCACCTAAACAAGGGCACTGCCCCTCACGAACATCGATCTCCCCAAAAGCACACGGCGTGCAAGCGATGTCTTGTGCCCTAGTTCAAAACTTGAACTCATGAAGCCATGTAGGAGGGAGAGAATTGGTGGAATAACTGATTGTTTTGCTGAGCCTCATTGGTGGATTATAAAGGAGTACATTGCTTGGGGGTCAAGATAAGGGAAGCCGGTATTACATGATTCTAATCTACCATATCTGGAGAAATCCCAATATAACAAAACAGAAAAAAGTAAAATTTGACTTCGTGGGAGGAAAATTAGTTACAATTATCAAAATAAAAGGATTCTTAAGCACCACATATAAATGAACTGAAGTATTTACAATACTTACAATGTTCAGGCTCACAACATGCAATGGGGCATCATAGAATGCAACGGCAGTCAATTCAGAGCCAGTCCATTTATTCAATGTGATCTTAGGACCAGAAGCTATCAGTAGATGACCTTGAAGAGAGGCAACAGCAGATACAGCACCTTTGCTCTCTTTTGAGTAGACTTCAGTAACCTGAAACCAATATTAACATGTAACCAGATAAGAATAATATTAGTTGAAATGTCAGTAGGAAACTAGGAATTTGTTTATCCAAAGAAGCCCAAGAATGCTCTCCTTAAGTACCAGATTTTGAGAATTTTCACTTTTACTGAAAGAGAACAGAAGCACCGCCCTCTAGCAGCAACATCCTCCCCTTGAACATAAGCAGTTCCAATGGCCATCAGGGTTTCATTTTCCTTCAGAGATGTGTTCTGAGGTGAAAACCAATAATATTCTGGTAAATAAAAAAATTTAGTTTGAGTGCAGTAGCCATACAAGTGTAGAAGACATACTTGCAAGGTAACGATGCGCACTGTTAAAGCATTTTCAAAAGATTGCATCGGAATGGTGAACTTTGTCTCCCAACGTCCACTAGGTTTTCCCAACTCCATAATACGAACTTCAAATTCATCAACAGTATAAACCTTTTTTGGAGGTCATCACCACTTGTAACATCATTCTCTATGTGCAGACCCAGTTCTTGATCAGCCATAGAAGAAAGAACTTGATTTAAGGGGCGAACCTGCTGCAATAAATGAAATAAAGAACCTTAAACTACAGAAATCTATCTATATACATAGATAAGCCTTACAAGCACAATAAAAAATCAGTAGCCTAGTACAGAGTTACTAGAACAAACACAATAACAGTATACAGCATTTACAGGAACAGGCACCATATGACAGTACATATAGTGCTTACAAAAACAGAAACCAAAAATGATGCACTTACAGGAACGGACACAATAAGCGGATAAAGTGATTGCTCTGCATAATATGTGACCTGATGTGGAGTACCATGCAAGGGGACCTACAGATTACAACAAAAAACTTCTGTATAAGCTAAACAATGCTGCAAATAATGGTAAAAGAATGTGGACATGAAGTTTGACTTACCTTTTGAACAGGCCAGTAGTTGTCATAGTTATATGCAGATGGCAACTGACATATCTTCAGAAAACCCTGAACCCATAATTCATAATTTCAAAATCCAAAACAAAAGCAATGCATTTTTTTTTTTTGCGGGATGCAATATATAAACACCTGGTCGCCATATTTGTATATTTCACAATGTTTTTCTGTTGATTCCATCCCACAATAAAATAAAATTCAAGAGTAGTTATTGCAATGCTTCCACTCTCTACACTTTGAAAGAATTGATAATAGTGCTATTTTATAGGGGCATGGGTGGTTATTTCACATAGTTTTTTTTTTCCTTGGAACTCATACTTCCTTGGTAAGTGCAACTCTGTGATGTGGACAAAAACAAAGAAGCATAGAAAGTATTATGGTGAAAAAGGCATCCAATTGACACTTTACCTGAGATGTAACATAGATAAGACCATGGCAACAATTGACATTGTGGAGAACGGTAAAGGCCACAATCGGACCATCGCATAACTGCAAAATTTAACTGCTTATAAAAGAAGAAAAATTGAATAATAGTTGAAGTTGTATGTAAGTGCTATTTCTGGATCATCTAAGGAACCGCACCCAACTCCACTAGTAGTATTCCATAAGTGTTATATGTACCCTAAAATAGGCATCTGAAATTGAGAAACAAAATTTTAAATTCTGACCAATTTAGCATTAAGTTGACTGGAAGCCTGAGACGATGGGTCATCAGGGTAGACCATATGAAGTAAAACTAACAATAAGAATATTGAAAACTGAAAGAGAACTTTTTTATGTCCTTTAGATTTTAGGATAAATAAAAGAACAATTCAGAATAGTAACTGAACAGGTTAGGTACAAAATAATCAACAAAAGAATGGTATTGCTTCCTAGCCATATAAGTATATCGAGAAAACAATATATGACATTGCTGATACCCAGAGAGAGCATAGCATTTTGCATACCTGTTGATGCACCGAAATCGCTGTCGACAAACAAAAACCCAGGTTGGCCTTGGGCCACCAAGAAATAATCCCTCGTAACCACCAACATTGTTGAAAATTGTCATTCTTGGTCGTACAAGGCATGATATATCATCTCGTGATGACATATCTATTGAAACCCGACGAAATCTCAAATTTCTGAGTCTTGAATCAGTGGTATTGCCAATATCAGGTGAACCATGAGGTGAGAAAGGAGCACATTGCACACTGCTTTCAGAGTTTTCATAATAATAAGCGTGATAACACAACAATGTCCCATCATTCAATAATCCAAAGAGAAATGGCCGACTGAACTGCCCAGACCATCTATGCATTGCAAGCTCAACTATCTTAATGTTTGTTGCTTCCTCTTTCTTCACAGATACTTTAGTAGCATCTCGATCCCCTATTCCAGAATCCTTTGTAGAAATATGGGAAAACGCATCAAACAAGATAGCTGGTCCCGAAAAAAAATTATCCACAGAGAACACACATTTAAAACTGGGCACTTCAAAAATTTCCAGTTTACCGCTTTCATAACAAATTATGCAATATATATCAGACAGGTCATGAGAAGAATTGTCATTGGCATCAGTAGCCTCTCCAATACCAGTGGATATCCAAGCATCAGTACGGGTCTTTCTCAGCCATGGCTCAGGGCCTCTGTCACAGTAAAGTGTACATGACGATATTCGCTCACTTGAGATTGCAAATATGGCAGGAGCATTTATAGAAATAGTACAGGTAGAATGATCTGCATCAGAAGGCATAACATGTAATCAAGTTTTTTTTATAAAAAAAAAAAGATGATAAAAGGATAGAGGACAAGGAGTACCGGTTTCAGGTAACTGGCAATGACAAAGGCAAGGGCACAAACTATGCAAAGCAGATCACCTAAAAAAGAATCTAGATTGAATTGGCTAACATAGCTTCTATTTAACAGTAGAGGAATTCCTCAGGATCTAGGGAAAGCATCTAGTATGTCTGCATGAAACCATTTTTCGGTGCATTGGAAAATGATACGCTGGGTAGTTGCAGCCTTAAATTAAACAGAGTGGGGTAATTCTATCTAGAACTGATTGAAAAACTAGTTTCCTTTATGACAGAGTAGCACTTCTGCCCACACACAAGAGGCGAACCCAGTGAGGAAAGGAAATTCAGATGGCAAAAATGAAAATATTCAAACCATGTGGTTAGGGCTGAAGTGGATATCCAATGGGTAGTTATCCGAACTAGTTCATTTTTATGCGTTATGGGTCAACCCAAAGCAAATCGAATTTGCATGGTTGCACCCCTACCTGGTAATGCTAAATTGTCACAAGAATGATCATTTGCAACCCAACTGCTGGCTATCATCTAGACATAGTATCGTGAGTACCAATTCACCATCGATTTGCAGCAATATGAATAAGATATTTACTAAACTAACTCCATTTTACTCCTGTGTATCCAAGAAATAAAAAAACATTTGTCCAACACCTTGTAAAAATGTTGCAGTGTTATTTCTGATGAGCTTTACATGTGATAAACGGTCAACAAATTGTAAGGAAACGTAGAAAGCATTTAAGCCTCTAGGCTCCAAAGAGGAAGAGGCACAGGCGCGCGCATATTGTCACAGACCTCAGTTTAGTTTACAATATTGGATATGCCTAATTAGTTATAATCTTCTTTCTTCTGCTCGGAAACCTTCCTTGCATTACCAAATCCCAAATGACTAGTTTGGACCATTGCAAACTTCAATTAGATATAGGCATAGCTAAACTTCAGAGGCAAACAGGATATACATGAATCATACCTCCTATTAGAAGTCGAATGGATCCATCACTCATTTTCAAAAGAACATATGCATCTGCAATTGAAGCAGACACAGCTACAAGAGGCTCAGAACTCAATGACGATTCTGATGTATGCATAGCAAAGTTTAGCTCTTGTGTCATAAAGGAACCATCAAGCACACGAGCACCCTTGGCATATACCTGTATGACACGGCGCCTGCAAAATTCAGATAATATATTAAGAATTTAAGATGATAAAGACAAAGTTGTAGAAGTCCTAAGCACATTCATCATCTAGTAATGGAGCATTTTCATTCATAAACTATAAAAAGATGCTAGAACCAGCCATGAGAAAGGAACTAGTAGTGCTTAAGGCATAGGCAATGGTTCTTGGTAGTGCGGACAGTTGAGGAGGGAACCTTTTGATGACTGGCAATTGTCCTTGGTAGTGTAGTAGATGAGGGAAACCCTCTGGTGTACAGCTGGGGTTCATGGGCTCCAGGAAGCACTAGTAGGGTTAGTGTTCTTGGCTTTGGTCATTTCCTCTGTTCACGTGCGGCATGCATGTATTCGTTGAAAGTGTCTGGGTGAGTTTTGTGTGTCGCGTTGTACATATATGTGGGTTTAGGTGAGTTTAATAACATCACAAACAGCTCTCCTATCTCATTCAAGAAAAAAAGTGAAACTAGTAGCCAAAAAGGTTAACAAAGAGTGGTATTGTCATCATGAGACTGGACATCAGCTACTCAGAATTGAACCAAAAACATCCAAGCCCATAACTCTTCTTGGTCTCATGAGCTCCTTCATAACCTCTGTGAAGAGTAATGAAAACTAAGTCTATCACTCTCTCCCTCAGCACGTAAAAATAACTGTTCTTTAATCAAATGTAACCCACATGGCCTAATACAAAATAAAGTCATCTTCAACTGTAATTTCCCAAAAAGTTTTCAAGATGCCAACAGAATATACTCATTGTTAGTATAAAAATCATTGTAACAAATACAATCTAAAAGTAAATAATAATATAGCAAAAAACCACCCAAATATCACTTGATATTGAAATCGCCCCATCTGACCCGATAAGGTATTTGTTGCAAAGACCAACCCTCTACTTTGACTCCAGTACCAAAAAAAAAACTCCCACTGTGCACAAGCTCTATAGATTCTGCCCATTTTCACTAATTTTTTTCTTGAACACACAGGCTGTTTTACATGGATACGTCAAGGAGGGACGATCGCATATTGATTACATGGATATGTCAAGGAGGGGGACATATCGCGTATTGAATAGGTATCCTATATGGTTACGCCGCCAATACGTACCCTCTTTGTTAGAGTACGTTAGGGGGCTATTGGGCATAGGTGGGCACTATAGCCCAGTGTTAGGGTTAATTAAAGATAAGGGTGTCTTTCTTAGGAGTCAAGCAAGCGTTGCTTACGGGTCAAGTAAACCTCTCTATATAGGGAGAGGAGATGTATCAATCCAACTAAGCAAGAATTAAGAAAGAAAACCCTTCCTTCTTGCCTGGCCGTGGGCGAACGCCCCATAGCCCGGCTCTCTCTCACCCACACAGCCCTAGCCCGCGAACAGTACCCATGGGTACTGTAGCGCGTCAGCCACCGCCGCTCCTTCAACTCACTCCCCTCAATCCAAGCAGCCCACATAACACTCTGAGTATCCAATTTTTGTTCAAATTCAGAAATATTCGGTACGTGGGCCAATACGTAACGCACCTATTGGATACAGCCCAGCCCAATGACAAGCGATAATGCCCCTTATCCTTCCCTCGATGCCTAGACCCACACCCCCGAAAGCCCGCACCACACGCCGACACCAGCGGGAGACACGACTCTGCTAACCAGCCATCGGCCACGGGCCAGCCGCTAGTCCGCCACAACTGCAGCCAGCACCTGCGAGGCCACAACATAGGAGTCAAAGAGGATGATTCAGCAGCGCTGTTGGCGATACATCGTGAATCCAGTGACCTCCCGTCAAGGGCCTTTCCGTTCTCAATCTACTGTATTTCTGGAGTCTTTGATGCTTCATTTCCTTTGTTCCTCACTTCCGCTTCCTGAACAGTGTTTTCCATGCTTTGCCTTTGCTTGTATGCAGTAGATGGCATCTTCAAATATGTGGCTGACATCTCTGAATCTCTCTTGATGCCTTTTGTTAATTTCCTAAATCTGAGACTGCTGTATTTGAGAATTTGAGACCTGCTGTGCTGTAATGCTGTAATAGAACCTAAGTACTCCTTTACTCCTGTTGCTGACTGAAAACAAGAAGCCTAGAAGGTGGTGTATTTCGTGGAGCTCCACTGAGGATTTCTAGCCTCATGCATGCTTTCAAAAAAGAGGAGTTGTGGTGTCTCACAGGTGCACGAGGCCTACGGACTCTCGGACTAGGTCACGGATTGGGTTAGTTAATTCTAGTTTGTAAGGGATTTTGGTCAGGCCTCATCCTTCTGATTTTTTTTAGTGCAAACTTTTTTGTTTCATTCAACCCCTCATGGCTCAGCGGGAGGTGGTGGTGTTCATGTAAGGGGTCGATCCTTTTTTCCTCCCTTTAATACAAAGATGCGCAGCTCTCCTGCTGCATTAAGGAAGAACAAAAGGTGGTGGTGTAGAATCAAACTATCATCACAATAATAATGTATATACTGAACTACCAATTAGTGACTACTCAAGTCTTAGTAATGCATACATTCATTCATATTTGGTTTTTTCTTTGACCTTTATGTTTCTCTCTTCTTATTAATGAAATTGTAACTCCCAGCTAGGAACACCACCTGAGGCTACCAAACAAAACCTAAATTCTTCTCAGTTAAGAAATTATTAAAAATTTTCGCAAAGTCTCCCTAGAAAATTGAGCATGTGTAAAGGCAAAAAAACATATAACATAGATGGTGTAACCTCAAAAGTAAGGACAAAAACTTCACAACGCAATCCAGCAATAGAATGAGAGAACCATCCCAAGCAAAGACTGTCTTATCTAGATTAACCTTTAATTAAATAACTACAGTTGCAGAAACTTTTTGGTAGCCTCAGGTGGTGTTCCTAGCAATACGTGGCAGCATGGATATCCATATCCCAAAATCCATAGATGGCCATATCCCATCCACCCTTGTCCTCAAGCCAAACACAACCTACAATCCTAACAATTTCTAGGGCTTGCACCAAAAAAAATCAATGATGAAAACTTAAGGATGATCATGCCACGTATTGCTATGTCTTCACTGATGAGTGCTGGACTAGGCTAACTCAGCTAGCTTCACCTATAGTGGCATCTCACTGTCTTAAAACAGGCAGATTCGTTTAGATATAGGAGTGATTCAAAATTAGGGATGGCTCATTGCAATTGCAATAAAATGAATTCAGGGTGGTTAGCAGTGACATACCTCCCAAACAAGTTACCAGCAGCAATTGTGCTTGCTTGAACATTATAGTCTACTGTTTCAGTGACTTCTCCTAGATCATCACCTGTCTGAAGTACCTATTGTAACACACAATCATGTTGTACAGTTAGTAATTATTTAATCATTGATTCATTTCTTCAACAGAAATTAGAGGATCAAGAAAAATTGAAATCAACCGTATGTTAAATAGAAAAATCAACTAGAAAATATTTTTGGTTCAAAGGATAGTGGATCAAGCCCAAAGGAAACCAAATATTCCTAACTCAAGTAGCAACCATTTCATCAAAAGATTAGGTTCAAGCATAGTTATCAAGGCGGTAAGGCAATGTGAGGAGTGGTGACTATCGCCTTATGCTTAAACAGCTACGGCGTGAGAAGCGGTGACGCCTTTCCACTGGAAGGAAATGCAAAATAGGAGGGTAGAGACATTAAAGATGGGGAAAAGGAAGGAAAAAGAAAGTGTAAGAACTGGGCAAGGGGTCCAGGGTAAATAAGTTGTAAGAACTGGAAGTGACACTTCAAATCTCACAAATAATACAACACAACAATTATTTCATAAACGAGCCAAGCACGGTTCAAAGTGAGATCCTGGTCTTAGTAAATCCAAGAAAAGCGGAGGTATCAGTCTACTCACATGTTCACGCTAACCCAGACTAGTCTGGTGTGCCCTGACCTGCCCCATTCTCCAGTCCAGGGAATCAGGGTACAGGTTGCTGGACCAACGTAGCTTTCAATGCCAGGTCCTACCAGGCCTGGCATGGGATTTGAACAGGTTCTATACTTGATAAGTATGTCAAGGCCCATATGGCCCATGAGGAATTCCCTATATATTGCTGTTATTCCCTTCCAGCACAGTCATTCATGTTCCTCCATCTTTTAAGCACCCTTGATTCTCAACCCTTACCTACTCCTCTGCCCAATCTTGATGATAACCCACCACCCAGCCTTCCTGCATCTCCACCATGTCGTCCACCCATTACACAGGTCTACACTTGTCGTCCTAAACCTCCTATTCCCATTTCCATGGCCAATCCTGATGCCCTGGGCAAATTTTACCAATAACCAAGGACCCAATCGAACTTACCGAGAAGCAAACCGAACTGAGAAATGAAAATTCGGCTACCTGTTCGGTTAGCAGTTCTGAGGAACCGAAGTTTAATCAGTAAATTCGGTTCCATACCTCGGTAAACAGAAGTTACCGAAAGGAACCAAGAATTCACAGGAGGCCAAGTAACCAGCTGTCCAGCCCAGCTCGATGCCTCAATGTATGTACAGTTTTCGTAGAACCCTAGCCGACTGCCCGAGTTCCCAGCCACCTCCCCAAACCACCACCAACCCCCCCCCAGGCGCCCCCTCCCACCTGCCTGCTGCCAGTGCCGCCACAATCCACAGCCATGCAGATCTCGCCACTCAGTCTATGGCGCGCAGCACAGCTCAACGGTCGTCCAACCCCCAAGCTCGCCGGCTTGATGTGTAGGCACGAGGCTGCAAGCCACAGCCAGCTGCGCAGTCCCCACTACGGTGCTCTGCACCATGGTTCTGTACTGTTCGGTTTTTTCGGTTATAACCAGAACCATCTAAGAAAGCGAAACCGAATTTACTCGGTTCTTATTTCTGAAAAGAACCGAAAGGTACCTGTTAGGAACCGAGACCGATGAGAGACGAGTTGATCTACAATATAATCTACAGAATCATGCTACTACTGAGCCTCCTGACAAGTTGGGGTTTCCACGTGTGAGTGCTGTTATTGATGAACCATCCACTCATCAGGACCATCCACTTATCAGGAGGCTTCTGGAATTCCAGAATGGCAGCTTGCTATGTCTGAGGAGCTTGTTGCTCTTGATCATACATGCACTTGGGAGCTTGTCCCATTACTGTCACATGCTATACAGATCACTTGTAAGTGGGTATTCAAGATCAAAACAAAGTCAGATGGTTCTATTGAGAGATATAAATCTCATCTTGTTGCAAGAAGATTCAGCAGATCCAGGGACAGGTCTATGAAGAGACATTTTCCCCTGTTGCTCACATACTCGTACTCTGATTGCAGTGGCTGCTACTTCCTCTTGGACTATCTCTCGGATGGATGTAAAGAATGCTTTTCTTCATGGTGATTTGCATGTGCAGCTAGCCCCAGGTGTTGACGCTTCTTCGGGTTATGTTTGCCGCCTTCATCGTGCTTTCTACAGCCTCAAACAAGCTCCATGTGCTTGGTTTTGAGCGCTTTGTTATTATGATATGGCTGTGATACGGGCTGCTGGCTTTTCACCTAGTGATCATGATCTTGCATTATTTATTCATATTTCTCCACATGGCTATATTTTTTTCTCGAAGGATGCAGGAGAGTTGCGTTCTCAATTCATTAAGATAGAAAGAACAAGAGTACAAAGGGTTGGGGAAAGAAACCCAGCACGTGGTCGTACTTTGCTTAATTTATTTGATGATGATATGTTGATTGCGGGAGATGATATGGAACATACTTCTTTGTGATGAAGCAACTTGATGAGCTAGTTCTGATGTCTGATTTGAGACCTCCCAGTTATTTATTAAGGATTGAGGTTCCACATTCTACAAAAGGATATTACCTTTCCCATTCATACAATACAAGATGACCTTGCGTTTTTTGGGAATTATTGATACTTGGATGGCTGCAACACATATGGATCTTGCTTCGTGCACCTCTTGAGGATCCCTCTCAATACCTAGGCAACCTCATTTATCTCACCGTTACTAGACCTGATATTGCTCATGCAGTTCATATTTTTTGAACCATTTTGGGCCAAAGCACTCCTACTTCAGTTCAATGTGGGCATTTGCTTCGTGTCCTCAGATACTTAAGGGGACATCATCTCGGTCTTTTATTCTATGCCCGCAATAGTCCACTTCATCTTTATGCATACTCGCACTCCACTTGGGCTATTGCATTCTTCATAGGCTATTGCATTCTTCTTGTCTCTTCTCTTCTTGCTTGCATTCTTCTTGGGTCTTCTCTTCTAACATGGAAGTCCAAGAAGCAAGCAGCTGTATCTGGTTATAGTATAGAGGCAGAACTTCAAGATCTCGCTACCAAAACTTCAGATTTGTATGGCTTCGATGGTTACTTAGCTGACTTTGGTATTTCTTGCGATGCATCTACACCTCTTCTTTGCAATAATATTGGAGCCATACAAATTGATCCCGTGAACCATGAGCTTACAAAACATATTGGTGTTCATGCATCATTACTCGATCTCATTGTCCTCAGAAAACAATTGCGCTTCAATATGTGCCCTCTGAACTGCAAGTGGCAGATTTTTTTTTTCACCAAGGCACAAACTCGAGAGCAGCATCAAATTCACTTGCTCAAGCTCAATGATCCTCCACTTCCACCTCGATTTAGAGGGGCGTGTTAAGTATGTCAAGGCCCATATATATTCTTAGGCCTATATATGGCTCATGAGAAATTCCCTATATATAATTGTTATCCCTAAGGGAGTTAGACTCTCAGTCATCAAAGGATAGTAACAATACTCACCATTGACAGATGGCATGAAAATATTCAAATGTTGTATTTTGGAATAGTCAACAAAAGTCTGAAATTTTACTATATTCTAATATCTTCAAGTACTATAAATAAATAAAAAAATATATCTCTTAGTGCGTCCACATGATAACAAAAACCATAAATGATAACTCAGTAACTTCGCTATAGTAAATGTCCAAGTAAACAAAAAAAATCAAATAATAGTTACCATTGTGCGGCTTTCTAGGCTTATTATCAAATATGCATGATATTCATTATTGTCAGCTGTATTTCCACGAGAACTCTTGTAGTAAACTGTCCAAATACCTGTGCAACTTGGTAATTCCACCTAGGCAAGTCACTAACAAACATAAGTAAAATACTAGTAGATAGCAAAGCTAAAAATTCTGAGAATAACCTAAAGTAAACCTATAACTACAAAAATATTGCAATGTCATGACTTCGTATTTGCAGAATGGTGGAGAAAGCACAAATATGGGCCCGCATTCCACAAAGCAAACTGAAAAGGATTTATTTTAACCCTCTTGTCATCTTGGGAGCCTGGTGGTTGTCGAATGGAAGCATCAGTGCATCAGAATGCATGTGTTTTAGATGGTGCCACACTAAGGGTTTCTGATGTTCTTAGAGACATCTCTGGGGCCACCCCTAAGGTACCTGTCTGAAGCTAAGGCTTGAGAGCCCTGTGGGCTGTGGCCAAGTTACATTGGTCGCATGATTGTTAGCTTTTATTTTCATGGTGGGCATGATTAGTAAAGAGGACTGTGGGGAGTTTCTCCCCTGGTTGGGTGCTCTTGTACTCTGTTACACTTTTTCTTCCACCTATAAATACAGAGCTCAACAGTAATAAAGATTCCTAATGTGCCTACTCCCCCAACTTCCGTCACATGCTACACTATTTCAATTGAAGTAGACAGTGATTGCCGCCGCCTGATAATACCAATCTCATCATCTTCATTGCTAACAATCAACACAACTCCCCCCTCCTTATCTACATGACAACCTTTCGTTCAAAAAAAAAAAAAAAATCTGCATGACAACCACTAATGAGCTCTTACACATCATCACTGAGACACACAGCCAAACTATGCTCACTAACAACACAACCACCAAAATACAGCACAAATCTGCCTCCAGCACCAAACATCTATAGCTACAAATATCCTTCGCTCCTAGCAAACTCTTCTGTTTCCTTTTTCTACTGACACAGCTTGTCTACCAATCACAATAATGGCAGCAACCCATCCAACCTGATTTTGCAAAATCTAAGGTTCTGTAAAGTTTATCGCATTTTTTTGTTTTGTCTGTGTGTTTTTTGGGTTCTGGAAAAGGCACTTCACCTCTTTCCTTTGTAATTCTATCTCCTACTTAATGAAATAATATGCAGTTCTCCCAAGCAGTTCAAAAAAAAAAAATATGTCCAGAAGAACAATACCAGGTGCCATAGTGGCATCAAATTCATAAAGAAACCAGTTGAGCGAGAATTATCTGCTCCCCAAAACAGTGAAAAATTGATTGGACCAAAAATACAAAAAGAAAAATGAAGAAAAAGACATGCACCTCGGTAATTAAATCTGGGACGGATGGATTGTTGAAGGGCTGAGAGTGTTCCATTTTTTCCATGCCCAGAACAACACACCTGAAACACCCAATATTATCACAAAGGAAGAAACCTAAATGAAAAACGACAAAAGTTGTACAACATCAGTAATTAAACTATGAAATCAGGACAGGTAGAATTTTAAGTTCATTGCCTTAAGTGACAAATATTTGATGGGAACAATGGTGACCAGAGTAAAATTATGAATCACTTCAATCAGGATGCTTAGCACAAATTAATTCAGTTAATTAACTTAAGGATTGGATGCATAAGCTCCATGTGTTAGGCTGGTCCCACATAACCCACTTCAACTGATTTTTTTTTTTTTTTTTTTTCTCAAACACGCAGGAGAGCTGTCCATCTTTGTATTAAGAACAAAGAGGGGCAAGAGCCCTTACAACAGACACCCACACTCCCTAAGCTCTTAGACAAACATACGCTCCTTTTACTAAGATATAGAATGACTTCACCTCCACAACAGGATCCTACTCGTTATCTTCAGGCTCAAGAGAAACAATTGCACCTTTTATTAATACATGCAGTATTGTTTCTCGAAAACGCAGGAGAATTGCGCTTCATTATATTTAGAAGAAAAGGGGAAGAGACCCCAAGTACAACACACACCACACCACCCAAATGAATGAAAAAAAAAATGCCAGCCTAAACATTTTAACGGACTAACAAGTCACCTATTATTTAGCTATTTATTCAGGCTAAACAGCCATTTAAACAGGTTAAACAGCGATTAAACGGGATAAACGACTGATTAAACAGACACAGCAAGCCACCATGTAGAGTTTCCACAGCGTGTAAACAAGCTACATGGCCGTGTACGTGAACAATTGGTTGCTAATTGCATGTAGTGATTTTTTTCATTTGGTTCTTTTGAAAAACTTACTTTGCAAAGGGACCCTCTGAGACAATATTTCTAAAAATGGAAACAGGAGATTGGCTCTGATTGTCATCTCAGAAAAGGAAGATAACTCAGTGCTGTGACATTTAAAGCCAGCCTTGCTGACATTTAAAGCCAGCCTTGCTGCGTTTTAAGGATCATGTAGTACCATGCTATGTACCCTGATCTGTGATCCTCCTCCTCATGATAAGAGCTGAGTCCTTGAGTCCATTGTCTTAAATTGATTCCTAGTGGTCCTCTTTGCTGTAAGTTTTGGAAAGGACTAAAGTATAAAATAGTACCGGGTCATATATCATTATCTTCCATGTTTTAATGCAGGTATTAACTGGACATCCTCCAATTCTTGTTGCAAGGATTGCATAAACACATTCAAGTAAAAATCAGGGACCTGCACAGAAACCAAGCACTGCCAGGCTCCCTTGTTAGTTTTAGAAAGCTTTTATCACATTTTCTTTGTCCTCCTTATTTTTCAATATTTTCCCTTGACTTCAGAATCCAAATTTGCATATAGAATGAAACATCTCAAAACCCAGCTAGTATTAATCCCATGAAACACTGGCAAATGAAAATGTAGACATATAATTATAACCAACAATTGAAAGGGAATATAAAAATTACCAGCTCATAATTGCTTTGCTTCGCAATGCCTGCTGCATTGGGATCAGAATTAGTTCTTAAACCATATGCAAAATCTTTCAGAGGACCAACATTGACCAGAGCATCTCGCACAACAAACGAGATCTTCTGTAAAGTTTTGGTGAAATAAATTAGTGATAAGAAAGAAGATGGGAAGCAGCTAAGCAGCCATGAGCAGCAGCAAACTCATCATGTAACCATTAAAATGAACTTAAACAAAGTAGAAATCATATCACCTACAGCAAAGGCAAAATGTTACAGCACAACAGAAGATAATCATGAACAGATCATACAACAGAAAGTATTCTTCATACCTGTGCTGAATCTACAATATTTGGCAGTGTCTTATTATGAAAAGAAAGTTCCTCGACACTGGTAACATCTTGTAGAATATCAGAGGGAATCCGCTTTAGGCGCTTTGAGAAAGGTAGATCACCTTCAATATCAGCAGACTGTTACAACAAGTAGATAACCATATATCAGTCACCATGGTTCAAGGAGTTTAGCATACTTCCCAAAAGCTAACTGCACATGTGTTACAAATGATACATGCATAGCTAGAAGCATGTACAGAAAGGAGATGACGCATAAATAAATCATAAAAAGTGTCAGTTGTCAGAATCAGAAAAAAAACAATCAATAAGATGCTAACAATTTAATGAACTACACAAAACTCTAATAATAATGTAAAAGAAAAGGCACAACTGACGATTGGTAAGCCAAGCCGGTTGGCACAGGATCTAATCTAATGGGAATGGCTCAGAAGCATTCCAAACAGGCCCAATGAAAAACAAATATCAGGCGTATTTTTCTGCAGTGTCATTCCTACCATGTGAATCAAGATGCCCTGTTTGGAACTGCTTTTTTAATGAGCTTATTTGACAAGTCAGCTTTTCTTTAGCTCACCACACAAGCTGCCTGTTGGAAAGCCCAGGTTGATGTTTGGCACCTTAGCTTGTCTATACTTTTTCACCATCACTGACATGTGAGTCCCTGATGGCAGCGGATGAGAGGAGCGTGCGGCACTTATGAGGGAGAGGCCATAGGCACATCTCCAGGCAGCGCAGGATGGGATCTCACATGAGGTGGTCAACTGGAGCTCAGGTCACCGAAGGGCGAAAACTCAACGAACTCAAAGTGTCATCAAATCAGATAGAGCCGAGCACCACCACCGAGGTAGACCAAGCCAGAGTGCAGCTGCCAACCTAGATGAAGGCGGAGCACCACTACTGAGCTAGACCAAGTCAAAGCACTGCCACTGAGCCAGATCAGGCCAAAGCGCTGCCAACGCCGACCAATGCCACGTAAACTGAATCTCATGGATGGCGCTGAGAGGTCAAGGTTTGGTGGAGATTGAGGGACTGTGACTAGAGATGGAAGGACGCGGAGGGCACAAGGAGAGCAGAGGGGGTGAAGAGCACAAGAAGAGCATACAGAGATGGAGGCGGAGGTGTGTGGAAGCGGATGGAGGCGGAGGGGCGCAGGGAGAGAGTCAATTAGCCAAGAAAAGAACATCGTTCCCAGCTTCTAGCTTATAGATTGCCCCTTATGGTGGAGAAACGCTTGCAGAAGAAGCCCCTCAGAAGTCTGAAGTTTGGTTCCACCTCTGCTTTTTTTTTTTCCAATGAGAAGCTATCCCATAAGCCGAACCAAAACAGGGCCAATATTACTGCATGGATCCAGCTAGATTCCAATAGCAGCTTCTAATGTTGTTATAAAAAACTTAGCATCTTCTAATGTTTCAGAGCTAGGGCAACTTACAATAAAATCATAAGCTAGTGGAACATGGAAAGTCATTGCAAAGTTGCCATACAATTGTCATGGGTCTAAATGGGCCATGCAGGCCACTGCAGCCCAGGGCAGGCGGCTTGTGTGAACAGCACCTGTGGGTACGGTAGCAGCCTGCAAGTCAATCTAGATCAAGGTTTAGGAGTCCATAAAATAGGATTGCTGGTAAGACAAGTCAGGTTGGGTCTTCTATAAACATAAGGGGAGATGTAACTACTGAGATTAAGCAAAGGTAAAACCCTAAAGCTATCTCCACGCACGAGCTGCCGGTGGACATGCCACTCTCCCTCTGCCCACAGGTGCAGCATGCTGCTGCCCCTCTTTCTCTCTGCCCTAGCCCTAGTGTAGGAGAATAGAATTGGTGGAATATTCGTTGTATTGCATTGGGCCTCATGGGCAGATTATGTAGAGTACATAGGACTAACACCCCCACGTGGATATAGACAATGTGGTAATATTCCTAATTACTCTAACATCCCCCCGCAGTCACTTCGGAAGCGTTGCAGGCGGTGAGACTAGAGAAGAAGCTGACAAGCTAACATCCCCACGCAATCATAACCGTCGACATGTCGTGTAAGCTATTGTTGGAGATGAAGCCGATGAGTCCTCATGCAAGGCAGTATCTCTTTGTGCTAATGTCGAGATAGCCGAGCATGAGGGGGACGGGGGGGGGGAGGGGGCGGGGGGGGGGCGGCCGTGGTTGAGGTCATCTGGGAGATAGTTGTGTTCAACGTAGCAGTCGAGGTAGCCGATGCTGAGGCAGCCACACAAAGGCCACGGGCGCAATGATGCACCATGGGGGTGACGAACACGCGTCGGGCAATGCCGAGGTCGACGCAATCAGGGCTCTCGAAGACGTAGACGAACATGGCGACGCAATCGAGGGAGAGTTGATGTAATACCAATGTTGCCAATCTACCTATATCCTCATTTCCGTATACCAGCACCCCTCTCTCATTTTACTGTAGCGCAAACAGTGCTCCCCTCATAAAAAGTACTGTTCATCGGTGGGTACATAACACTGTTTTTATTAACGGGTTTGTTCCCCCCAAAAAAAAAAATTTTACTAATGGATTTTCCTGTTTATAACGGGTGGGTACTTGTTCATGGGAACGGTTACTGTTCATCCAAAATAACAAACTTCCTATTTTTAAAATTTCCCGGAACATTGATTTGAGGGGCTCCTTTTTTAAAATTTACCATTAAAATGCAAAAACTCATCATAACGAAATTTACTCTGCTTTTTTATAAAAATTATACCCCATGAATTTTCTTTTTTCTAACACCATTTTTTATCCCCCTCACCTCCTTCTCTTTTTTCCCCTACTCCTTTCATCCTAAAAAACAAATACTTCTATTTTTAAAATTTCTTTTCGCTTATTTCTTTTACTCCCCTCCCTTTTTAAAATTTACTTCTAAAATGCAAGAGCTCATGTCGAAGAATAGTTCCCTCAAAATCAAAAAAAAAAAAAACTAAAAATTATAATTTTAATAGCCCATGCAACAACGCTGGATATTGACTAGTACTGGATATATGAGGTAGGGGGCCCAACCTGAGGGACCAGCAAAGAAGGCCTCGGCGATGGTTGCAGTGTGTACAACGGTGGGGTAGCAGATGCCAACGCAACACACGGTTGTCGAAGTAGACTTAGTAGGTGGGGATGAGGACGGCAACATTGATAATGTGATTGTGCTGTGTGGAGGCGGGACGCATTGAACTTGAAGGCAGAAGGCTGGGCAGGAGTGAATGCTTGGTATTAAGCAGGCTGGACACGGCGCGCCACTTACATCAGGTAGAGCTCCAAGCTGACGATGAAGACCTAATTAGCAGGACGAAGACCTGATGCAGACATATGGCACAACAAAGATTGCGCAGCAAAGCTGTCGATGCACAAGGGACACCATTTAGATGCAATTGCAAATGCAGAAATTGCAAAGCAAGAACACAGAACACATGGGCGGTTGTGCTGAGACCCGATGAGGTGACACAGCAGTGGCTCTATTGAGAAGATGCACAGCGTCCTTGAGAGTAGCGCTGAGGTCGATAGGCGATGGGCGACAACCACAATCAATGGTCAAGCAAACCAATAAGATACAGCAGCAGATCGGTGTACCCAGCACAAACACCATCCTATGTTCTCCAATTCTGTCCTCTCGTGCACATAGAGAAAATAGATTGAGAGAGGACAGGTAGAGCGGTGGTGCGGGAAGACATGCAGGCGACAAGGCAGGCAGGACCCGACCGACAACGATGCGACCTGGTCAGCGGCGCCCGGCGACAGCACGGCTTAGCACAGCTCATCCCGAGCGGCGGAACAAGCTACTGGAGTCAGATGGAGCGAGGTGGCACGATGCGCACAGCGGGGACAAGCGGCGGCGACAAGCGACAGGCGGCGCCCGAGGTGGGTCGAGCAACGTTGGGCAAGGAAGGCGTAGGCAACCACCGCGGCAATGCGGGATGGAGCGGCGTCTAGCGTCCTTCACGATGAGCGCAGAGCCGGCGGCAGGTGGCACAGCACCATGGGGGACGAGGATGGCAGCAGGATCAATAGGAATCAGCGCCTCAAGGGGTGGCGCTGCCCCGTCGGAGATTGCTCTCCCCAGGATGCACAATGCGTAGCTGGTGGCGACTAGGGTTAGGATCTAAACCTAGACTCGTGATACAATGTAGGAGAATAGAATTTGTGGAATATTTGTTGTATTGCATTGGGCATTTGGGCCTCATGGGCTGATCATATAGAGTACATAAGACTAACACCCCACGTGGCTACTTAACACATAGGGTATTCCCCTCTCTAATCACCCTTAATTTCCCCAATTCTACCCTCTAATCCCTCTCCCGGATGCAACCCATAACAATACTTGGATCCTCAAATCCGTGTTTTCCTAGTTAATTCCATCTCTTTAAAATATCCCAATGGCCACATTGGAGAGCATGAGGAATAAACACAATACAGAAAGAGCCAAAGTAGCCACACAATTGGGTAGAGGTGTATCTTTCCTCTCCAATGTACAGCCCTTATTCGGGCGTTAAAGTTGCTGACCAAACTCACAAATCAGAGTTGGAAACTGTCGAATAGTGATATTGAGACTAGTAGTTCTTGAGAAGAGAAGGTAAGATGAGAAGAATTGGGTCAATGTGAGTATACAACAAGCAGTGCATGTATAAAGAGGCACAATAAATACAGCACAATAAGGAGAGAACAAATGAGATGGATAGGAGAATGATGAGACAAGCTTTCATGCAGGGATCTTTATATATTCTACAGAAAGAAATTTAAAATATTATCTTAATGAAAATTTTGAGTGCTTACTGCAAACATGGAAAATTAAAAAGATTATTTTACTGAAAATTTCTAGTGCTAAGTGCAAATATGATAATAATCACACTTTTAGCTATATGTGTTTACACAGTGTCACAGTGGCAGTAAATGACAACTCATTTCAAGTGAGCAGTACATTTTTTTTTAGCATACAGGGCGAAGTTCTCAGATAAAAACAAATATTTAAGAGGCATATCCAAAGGGAGAGGTCATAAAACCAACCTCATTTGTTAGATCAGGCAGAATTGATGTTGGCATGCCACAGGAAAATTGCACAAGAAGGCTATCTGCCAGGCGACTGCCAAGAAAGAAGAATGAACTTCCAAGAGTGGTAGCACCCTATACCGAGCAAGTCAGTAAACATAAAAACATCATCCATAAAAACATCATCCCTTCAGTTCAGTCAAAAAAAAAAAAAAGGAACAAAACAAAGGCACATGAGATCAGAAAGTGCATTGATAACCAACCGAACTAAGAACAGATGCTTTGGATTTCATAAGATCTAAACTTTGCACAACCCTGTAAATAAAAAAAGCAAATAATAATAATCAATACAAAGTCTTGAACACTTGCACAAACTGTAAGTATGGTTTTCTCATATGAACAGTAAAGTAATAATAGTGCCATACCGCCCATCGTAAACCACTGTTAGTAATAGTATTTCTCCATTCTTTGATGAAAACATCACAATGTCGTGGGATAACCATGTTGCTTTAGCTACATCAAGCTCAACATGAAAACTTGTTTTAAGAATTTCTGGGCTGCCAAGTTGATAGAGAAAAATAAAGTGACCATCTAAAACCTCCAATGAAGAGTAAGGAAACTAAGAAACAGCATCGGCAGTCATGGATGGATCAAAGTAAAATTATATGGTACATCGAACCCAACTATAAAATTTTCATACTAGATAAGCACCACCATCTATTGACATAGAAAAGGTGAATATTAGGAGCAGCAGCAATGGCACCCTTTTGACTACTCCCTCCATCCACAAATATAAGGCATTCTAGAAATTTAAGACAGATTAGGAATAGAATAGATGTGTGTGCTCCTGAGTGAAGGATAAGGACCACAACACTATTAAAATGGAAGGATGTCAACACTCAACAGAATGGGAGAGAATTAATTTAATGTGGGGTGCTGGGTGCCAGAATTCCTTGTCGTTGTGGACAAACGAAAAAAACTCAAAATGCCTTATATTTCAATGTTTGTGTATGGAGGAAACAGTAAATATTACATACACAACAGCTGGCACTGGTTATAGCCTCTTTTAGGAGAATATGGTAGAGGAAGCCCCTACATCTCATAGTCTAGTCTACACGCCAACTGAACCCTGGACCGCAATATCTGACAAAATTTGCTTAGTAAAAGAACCATGTCAAAGGCACCTTCATGTTTCATCACAAACCAAGTAACAATTTCATTCAACCTTCAACAACTAATTTCTCTAATTTTGCCAGCCATTCACAACTGTCCGATTTGTACCACGTCACAATGTAGTTAAGAAAGATATGAAGACATAGTAGTATTGTATGCCAATTTTTCAGAATAATAATGGAGGAGCACTGGCAATGATCTAAAAACAAATCAATTCAAATACATATGGATTCAAACAATGCGTTGAAGGAAGACAAATATAGACAACATATCATTCTAATAGCCTAGGATACAGTATCCTAGTAAATATTGGTGGTAGCTACACTAGATAACACACAATCAACTGTGATGGATTCATAGTTCTAAAACGCAGCATTGCACTAATGACACACTTATGCCTACAGCCTACACCACATATACTGGTACCATTCTTTCAACTATGAAGTTGAAGGTTTATATCTTTGTGTGTGACTTCCCCACACTTGATTTATGATTTATATCACATCATTCTATAATTTCTACTCAAAGTTCATAGTTAAAGGTGACTGTATTGCATGGTAGGACAGCCTAACACATTAGCATATAATTTCCCTGTATGTTGAGAAATGAGAATACATAACCACATCTTTGCATTTATCAATCGAACACTATAAGGTTTGAAAGCATGTTCAAGTTTACAGCCTGCAGTCAGAGTTTAAATTCCTAAATCCAACTGCCAGGTACCCTTCTTTCTGTCCAAAAACGAAATTACTTCCAAGATCTATTTAAAATCAATTCTGAAATTTTAAAATTCAGATTTTTTTTTTTTACATCTTAGTAAAAGAGTCCTTCATTACTAATAGAATGGCATTTGCAAGAGATAGAAGGATCTTATCGAAGTATCAATGAGATGAGATTATTCAAGAAATGGGAAACGCAAAGGAGTCAGTTGCATGAATCCCAGAAAACAAACTGACTGTTTGCTCATTTGGTCGGGTGGTCAGCATTCTTGCAAGCAGTGTGGAACCTTGTTTCCTAACTTTTATTTTACCATAATCTAGAAGTAAAAATGTTGAGCCAAAGAGATTAGTGAGAAAGAAATAACTGCAGATCATATGATCCTAATATTTTCGAAGGTCAGCTGAAATTAACAGAACATGTTCCAAGACTCTAGTTTTTTTTTTCAGGTACACGGATTTTTTACGAGGTTATCTAAAAATTAACCAACAGAAAATGACAGGCTTTACATCAGTTCAGCAAATTTACAAGCTCATATGAGATATTTCACTGAATCCAGTACTTTTAGCAAACAGCCTGCCGCAAACAAATTCTTAGTTGTTGCATTATTTTTGCTGCTTAAACTAGAACAAATTTCCAATACTATATCTTCAAAGAGTGTAAATAGTATGTCCAAGAGGGGTTTTCAGATGAGCGGTGAAGGTCATGGACATTATTGTACAATATAATGGTGAACACCACAGTAGATATATGCATGTACTAGTAACAGGTGTTAAAAGATAACAAATAACAAAAGGCAGCTTACAAGTTGGCAGCAAGAAATAAATTTTTGGCAAATAACGAGCAAGAACTTATTCTAATGAGAAGTAGGACAAATAACGAGCAAGCAACATACTACCTTCCATCAGGCTGCGATGAGAAACTGTTCAAGGCAAGTGAACAAGATGTGGACTGCAACAACAAAGATAATTTGTGAATCGATGGCTAGAGATCAACAGATCAATAAATAATTTTCATGAATCATGAGTACTTAGGTCGACAAACCTGACTATGATAATGGATCGAATTTGCACAGATCACAAGAATGCCACTTATAGGAGGAGGCACTGCAAGAAGTTGATATGCATCATGTGGAAGTTTCTGGAAAGAACAAACAGTATTTTGTAAAGATAAGTGTAAAAGTTTATATTGAGTCCATGAAAATGGATTAATTAAGTGGTGCCTCCATAAACACGTAAAAAGGAAAGAAACACAACAAGCCCAACAGAATCACAAGGTACAAGGACAGAAGCCATGCTAAAAGTAAAAACAAGAGAAAACCACAGCAACCAATTACAGCAGGCACCGTGAAACAAACTGAAAATTAATAAAACTTTTCGAATGCCACAAAAACATGGACATCAAAATAGAAACTGAACACAGTGCTCCACCAATAGGTGCTTTACTATGTAAAATTTGATGAAAGTTTTTTTTTGTTTTAAAACCAGGTTATTTGGAGGATAGCCGTGATTAGTTACATATTTTGTCAGTTACATACAAATCATGTAAGCTTAGCAAGTACTTATGCATTAGGTCTGGGCTCAAAACAACAGAAAAGAGTCAATAATAATCAAAGTCATGCATAAACTTCCAAACAATTTCAGAGAAAAATATAAGATAAATGAAAGAAGCAGGCAATGAGGACCTAAATTTCAAGGATTCAGAGGTGAAGCATTAGCTACATAAACCTGTGAAAACATTGAGTATTTATATGAAATTGCAGAACTTATCATTAAAAAACAACACTATTACACTAGCATATTTTATCCATAAGATATAAAAAATTGATTTGATGATTCTTGGATAACCAAGCCATATAAATGTCACAGATCTTTTGCTGAAACAATGTCGAAATACATATGGAAGACAGAAAACTTAGACAAGAACTGACAAAAGCTTACGACTGATCTTGCACACTTACATCAGCAGACCATATCATTGGATGTTGCTTTAAACCCATGCTTATACTAAACGCAGATAGCATGCATGTTTGGCTCTTCGATGAGATACGACCAGCCCATGTCGGCTCTCGCTCATGAAGTATGACCAACACAGGCTCAATATAACCTGAAGGCATCATAAAATGGAAATGGCATAGCTCTCAATATGATAACTCCGTACAAATATATATATGTGGCAACAAAGGAATTTGTGAACTAAAAGCAGTGGCCAAGCGAAAGAACAAAATTTAAAATCTCTGCCACATAACTGCTAACCCTGGGTGGATCTCCCACCCACACCCCACCCTCCCCCCAATTCACTATCCATCACTCCACCGTCCATCTCCGCGGCCACCGAGGCCAGGGGCAGTGCTTGGTTAAGACCAAGCTGGGCCATGGCCACCCCTGCCTAATGTGATCTCCATTGTCTAAATAGTGATTTTTTGTACTATTCATCATGTAATCCTCAATATATTGACTCCCCCCCCACCCCACCTATTGTCAAGGTCCGCCACTGTCTCAGGCCACACCGCCACACACCATCAATCTCCATGGCCAGCTTTTGTACCTAGATGTAAGCTATGTCTCTGGACAAACCAAAACAACTTACAATTTGGAGCAGAGGGTGTAACATGAGAACTTCAGGTCTAGACAGAAGCACGTTAACAAGATGGTAGTTAACATGGCGTCCCTAGCATAATACTAGTCATCCTCAAAAATCTTAAAACTGATTAACATTTATTCAGTTAGTAACACAAGCACGTTAACAAGATGGAAGTTATTGTTTCTTGGTTCTGTATAGATTTAGTTATGTATGTCCTCATTTGTGTCAAAGGAAAAATATCATTCTACCTGCTTTTCTTTGGAAAACCCACACTGCAGAGACAAATACCTATGAAGTGCACCAACAAGCACTCATAGTCATATATGATGATCAACCATAGAGAAGTTGCAAAAAAAAAATATAACAAAATAGACTAGAGCAAAAAGTAGATATAAGCGTAATGTCAGTATGATCTACCGATACATAGCTGGAACTAAAGTAAGACAGTTACACTTGCAAAAGAATGAATACAACTAATCATTATGTCACACTAACAAACTTGTTACTTGTCCATGAAAGTTCAACAGAAGTTAAAACGCATGAAAACAAATAATAAAATGTGAGCTTTAATACAGAAAACAAATCCAAAGTGAAAATAAAGTGAAAGAGGTCTTATCTCACCATGTACAAATGTAAAGTCTTTGATGTGATTCATTTCTAAATCACGTAAATCAATAACATATGAAGATTCAATCCGAACAGCAGTGGAACTCAACACACGTGTAGGTTCATCCTCTCCAACTAAGCTCTGCCCAACCTAATAAGGCATAAGTAAAATCCTTGTAACTGGTTGAAAGAGTCCAGTGTAGAAGTTATCGAAATGTTAGAAAACTAGACTAAAAATTAAGGTTAAATGAATCAAAACAATAAGAGATGAGAAGAAAACACAGAAGATGAAAAAAAAGGAGACCATCAAGCAAAATCCACCTGAGCTGCTTTCAAAATTATCATCTGCAATCCATAAACAAGCACAGCACCACATCTGCCTTGAGGATCAGCTTTTATGATAGGACCCCAGGCAAACGATTCCCTGCCCCTTTTCAGATGGAACCATTCAGGGCCTTCAAAGCAATGCATTGAGCTGCAACATCACAAATCATAATATGTTAGGCAAGGGACAGTAAACTAGCTCGATCAAAAAAAGAGCAATTAGTTTAGGTTAGTGTACATTAGAAAGAAAGCCAGAAAAGAAAAACAGTGCTACATATAATTTCATCTATTTCTCAGGGGAAAAAAGTTGGTATTGTGGTATAAGCCATCAGCATATTGATTCTCAAATAACTAAACAAAAACAAAGCTTTTTAACCCCATGCATGTTGGGATAGACTGATGTGAAGATGACACCCAACAAGATCAACCAATAAAGAGAATCTAATAAAAGGACAAAAAGTAGAATCCTTCAACATCTAAAAAAAAATGGGGACATTTCTTTGTAAGTTGATATCATTTCATTTATCCCCCGTCACGCCAACAGCAAAATTCTAATATGCAATACTGTTATTACAGTTAAAATTTAAAACATTGTACCCACCTACAGCAAATGATTTTTTTATTCCTAGGTTGTCCAAAGTGAGAAACAAGAGGATTATGTGCTACCTTGTTCGCAGGCCATTGGTGCTGTCGTCAAACTCCAGACATGCTATTTTTGCATCTTTAAACGTAACCGCAATGGAGTCTCGCCTATTCTCCGTGCCATCCGACAACACAGCCATCGATTCAATGTTACCATGGAGCCTAAATGCCATTCAGTGAATGATTAGTCCTCCAAGATGCACAAAATCAATACCTGAAATTTACAAGTAAAATTGAATGCAGAGAAGCAAGAGCGATCTCTCTGCACCTGTAATGGCACACAAGCTCCAGTCGAGCTCCGGAGATCCCATCCAGGATGGTACCGGTCGATGAAGAATTCCCCACATCCTCGGCCCCCGTCGCGGCGTCGGCCCTCACGGCATACACCTCAAGCACGTTAGCCGCCGACACAACCAGGTTGGGGGTGGGACCCACTCGCCGGGGCGCCCTAGCCGCAGCAGAGTCAATATCGCCGTCGGGTCCGGAGGCAGCGGCGGCGAGCGCGGAGCTGGCGCGGGCAAGGAGAAGGCGGCAGCGTCGGCGGGGGAGTGGGTGATAAAGCCGGCAGCGCAATGGTCGATTCCGGTGGGCCAATGCATCATCTTGTACGCCGCATAGCTCATCTTCGCGGAATGGCGGAGTCGCGGGCGACGGCGATGGCCCCGAGCTCGGATTTGGCAGTGAGATTTTGAACGAAATGCGACGGAACGAACGGTGGTTTTCGCACCAAAACCCTAGGGGTGACGTTTGGGAAGTGGGACATAAGGGGTGGGTATGGCCCATTTTTACTGTGCTGTCATTCAATGTTTTGGGTCGTTTACGGTGAAAGCATAGCCATCCAAAAGTTACTCCTCTCCAACAGCAAAGGAAAATAGAAGAAGTCAAATCTCATCTGTATTCTTCACTGACACGAGCATGAGATACAGCAGCAAAGATCCAGGCGCTCGGGGCGCTCGGCCTCGGCCTTGCGCAAGGCTCTTGGCCACCGTTTCCACCGGGTGTCCGATGTGCGTGGTGTGCCGCCCGCCCGATGGTGTGGTGCGCCCTTGCTGATTGGCCCCCTACAACAAGACGGAGGCGTGGGATACAGCCAAGCAACAAGCTGGCCGGGCGATGCGAGATTTCCGCTTCCTCCTCGCAGCTCGGCTCGCCTTGCCGGGCGGAGCGGGAGCGCCGGCGGAGTCCCTGGCGCATGCGGCCCGAGCTCCACGATCGACCGGATGGTGGGCCGGGGAGAGACGCATAAAGAGCCTAAAGACGGACCTATATTTGCGTTGTGCGAGGCTTCCTACGCAAAATAGGTCCTGAGTTTGGCTATTCCGTTGGAGACCGATTCTGCGCTGCAAATCAACTGTACACAACTAAAAGATCCTAAATGGCTAGAGGGGGTGAATAGGCTATAAAAATTCTTGCAAAGCACTTAAACAAACCGGTTAGTACACTAAATGGTGAAGTAAGTGTTGTGCTAGCCTAGAGAGGGGTTGCAAGCCAACCTATCCAATTCTAGCAAACCTAATACACTAGAGCACACACAAGCAACCTAATATGCTACAACCTACACTAGTGCATAAAGATAATCGCAAGGAAGGGAACCGAGAGGTGCAAACCGTGCCTTCGGGATGATGATCAATCACCGTCTTGTCAAAACAATGAAACCCGAAGAGATGATCCAATAGAGAAATTCAAATTGATCTCGAAGGATCAAACCACACAAGAAACACCGAGGGACACAAGATTTTTATCCCGAGGTTCACGTGCTTGCCGGCACGCTACTCCCCCATTGTGTCGACCACACACACTCGGTAGTTCGGTGGCTAATCGGCGTCACAAGCCAAACCCTCACCGGGCGCCACAAGAACTCACACAAAGTGAGGGTAACTCAATGACACGAGATTCCACTAAGGATTCCTTTCGCGATCTCCCGCGGGGTGGGATCAACACCCCTCACAATCACCTCCGGAGTGGTCAAGAACAATCTTCAACCTTGCTCAACTCCGGCTCGCTGCTCCAACCGTCTAGGTGACGGCAATCACCAAGAGTAATAAGCTCAATTGCAGCAAGAACACTCACTAGTGCCACTAGATGCTCAATCACAAGGCAAATGCACTAGAAGCTCTCCCAATCACTCTCTAGATCAATCAAGAGGCATGCAAAGTGAGGGAGATAGTTTGCTTAGCTCTAGGGGATGTCAAGAATGTCAAAGTGCCAAGAGAGACTCCCTAGAGCCGGCCAATTCACTTATATAGGCGCCACACAAAACACCCAACCGTTACTCACAAACATCCCCTGTCTGCGAGATGACCGGACGCTGGTTAAGTGACGACCGGACGCCCCGGTCCCCTCTACACGCCCACGTGTCGCCGACGTTTGAATGTAGCCGTTGGCGCCGCGGCTCCGGCCGATCACTCACTTGTATTTGTTAGGCGTTGGCCGGACGCGTCCTCTAAACGACGGGACGCCGCCTGAAGGCGAGTCCGGTCACCCACCAGAGAGCTACCAGAGAGGTCATTTCTTGACCGGACGCTGTTGACGGTGGATAGCGTTAACATTTTATATATCGAAAGGCATGAAATACACATCAATATCTAGAAGGCTAAGGGTTTATCTAACAATTTCCACGAGTTTTGGTGATTTATCAATTTTTAGGGACTGAACCAGAAAACACCAAAAAGGGGCATAACTACAAATCTACATCACGGAATTATCCGAAACTCAAGAATACACCAAACTACTCTAGAAGGATCCAGAAGACACTAGAGCGAAGGAGAGGCGAGGCCACCTCCAGGTGGGGCCGGCCGGCCTCCGGTGAGGGGAACCCTCTTCCCCTTCTGGAATGTTCCTCCACCGCCCTTGAGGATCAATCTTAGCCCTACGTGAAGTCGGTTTGATCAAACGGCTGTCGTGCATCCCACCGAGCTATATAAGCGGAGCCAGACCTCCCCCTGGAAACGCTAGAATTCATTCATTCATTCCATCTCGAGATATTTGGTGATCAAGTCATTTAGAGCTTTAAGTTCTAGTTCCACATAGCCTTCTAGTTCATAGTTTAGCCTAATTAGATCTAGAGTAGAGGAAGTCAAGTTCTTCATCGATCTTGGATTCCCGACGTTGTCAAGAAGAGAAGAGTCTGGTATAGTTCTTAAACTTTTCTTTCTTATTGTAATATCTGCGTTTGTACGATCATTATTAGCAACATTATTCTTCATTATTATGTTCTTAATTGCATTGTTCATTATCTACTTTAATATGTCTAGTATAGTTAGTTTGCTATTATATTCATGCACTGGTTCGTATAGCGCTCATCTATTCAATTGCATGGTGAGTGGTAGGCAATATGTAGACGTGGTGTTTAGATGCTTTGCTTATCTACGAGTATCCTCAGTCGTGCCGGGTAGTGAGGTAGATCGTGGGTGTGATAGACCCATTGAGTCCTTTGTAGGCCTTCCCCCATACGGTGGATTGGTAGAGTGAGATTGTTAGGTTAAGAGGAGGTTCATGTACTCATCTTCTCCTGTACATTGCTCCGATGTGTTAGGAAACTATAGTAGTATAACTTAGCCATGATTGTTAGACATACTTGCACTAAATGAAGTAGCTTTTGACTGTAGCTTGAATACTTAGGAGTTATTTCTCTATTACCCGATTAAACAAATGCCGACATGATTAGAGTGCTATGATGGGATTAGTATTATTAGGAGATGATTGATCATATTTATCATATTTATCATACTTATCATTTATCTGTTATTTATCTTGTGACACCTTCCTATTATTGAGGAGAGAGTTGACATTGGCTACATCTCTTATTCACTGTATATAAGTGTTATCAATACTATAGAGTAGCTTCTTAGCAATGTCTTCCCAGTGGTAGAATATAAATGACAACCTGGTAATACTCTAGGTAAAATGCTACAATGGTATAATTATCTGTCCGCTTGCACAATCATTCTTAGTTTATATTTATCTTTATTTATTTCTGCCTAGTCACATAAAATGATAAGATTTAGTACCAAAGTTTATTCCTAGCTTTACAATTAGGGATGACAACCTAGTTTCACAGTTAGGAGTAAGGGTAAAGAGGCTAGTGGCTAGTTGCTAAAGGCAAGTTAATTAATACCAATATTTCTAGTGTCATTGCGTGGGATAAGAATTTGGGTTTTATTGCAGTGACGTTAGAAATGTCAACAAGCATTTTTGGCGCCGTTATCGGGGAAGGCTAATAAACTTAGGAAAAGTATTGATAACCATATGCACCACAATAAGATCGATCACCCAATGGGCCTCTAACTCAAACAGGCTTAGCCTTGTTTCGTCTACTTGTGTATCTTTTGCAGGGTAATGAATGAATGAATGGTTTTTGATCTTCCGGACAATTACACTGAAGATCTAGAGAAACTCTTAAGAAGAAAGAAGTTTGCAAGAACGAGGGACATTTTTGAATCACCATCAACGACACCCTCCACTAAAACTTGTTCTTCACAGGAGCAAGTTCCATCATCCGAAGGAGAAGAATCAGAAGGATTAGAAGTTAACTTGACACCAGTTTTTCAAGCCATGGCTGAGAAGACACTACGTGAATTCTCCGCTCCAACAACCGCTAACATCCGTACTGGACCTAATGTCGATATCGGAAACAATGGATTTGAGCTCAAGCCTGCGCTTATCACCATGGTGCAAGCTAATCAGTTTTGTGGAAAGGCACATGAAGATGCAAGTGCACACTTACAACACTTTCTGGAGATATACAGCACCTTCAAGATCGAAGATGTACCAAAGGATGCTATCTTACTTCGCCTATTTTCATTTTCGCTGCTAGGAAAAGCAAAACAGTGGTTTTATAACAACAAGGCAACCAACATTACATGGGACAAATGCTCTCTTTGCTTTTACGGCCGATTCTTTCCAACAGACAAGACCAGCAGATTTGCGTGGGAAGATCTCAAGCTTTCAACAGCAAGAACATGATAAATTGTTCATGGGAACACTTTCAAGATTACATCGCTGAATGCCCTCATCATGGAATGGAGGATTGGCTACTTATGCAGACTTTCTATCATGGGCTAATTTCTAGCACTCGTAAGTCTATGGATGCTGCAGCTGGAGTAGCTTTTCTGTCACTTAAGCTCGCCAATGCAACAGCACTCGTTGAGAAGATGGCCTCAAATCAAAGCTGGAATGAAGAACACACTCAACCTCGTAAGAGAGGAGGAGGCACTCATCATCTCAAGAAAGTCGATACACTCACTGAAAAGTTAGACCTCATCATGAAGAAGCTCGAAGATAGAGACACTGAAAAGAGAGAAGTCATGCACATCAATGGCTCCTACATGAACTATGAAGAATGTGGAAACACAGGACACTCAGCGATCAACTGTCCTGAAATCCAAGAGATCGTGAATTACATCAACAATAACACCAACTATTGTCCTCAACAAGGTCAAGGATGGAATCAATCAAATCAACGATGGAATCAGCAACCACGACAAGGTAATTTCCAAGGTAACAATAATTACAACAATTATAATTTACCACCTTTACGAGATCTAGTTCTTTGGTCAATCTAAACTGCTAGACCAAATATTTAAAAAGGTAACTTTGAATGATAAAGCTTTTTAGAAAATATAAACACTAGATTTGGATACCTTTGCTTACGCTATTAAGAATCAACACGACTTCAATAAAATGTTAGAATCACAATTAGTTCAATTAGCACCTTTGTTCCTCCAATAGAAAAAAGGTAAGGCTCGGGCCAATTAGAAGATTTAGAAACTGCAAATCTTGTCGATATTCACAATGCAGGTCATTACTACACTCAACTAGCGGATGTGCAGTGGGTTGACCACTCACTCCCTGAGAAGAAAGGAGACCCTGGAAGGCCTGTCATTCCTATTTCCATAGGATGTCACATCTTTCCAGAGGCTATCTGTGATTTTAGCGCAAGTGTCAACATTATGCCTAAGGTAATTTATGAAAAGATTCTAGGAGATCCTTTGTTGTACACAACCATGCGGTTGCAGCTTGCAGATCAGTCCATTTGCTACCCCGAAGGAGTTTTGGAAGAAGCTATTGTTCGAGTGGGACAATCCTATGTTCTCATTGACTTTGTAGTCATGGAGACTGGAGGAGATGAAAGAGCACCCATCATATTGGGCCGACCATTCTTATGCACAACTAAAGCCATCATCTATGCGGAGCATACCAAGATTATGTTTTCCATCAAGAGCAAAAAGGAGAAGTTCTCATTCAAGAACTGTATCCTCACAACCCCCGCATTCCCACAGAAGCCATATGAGTAAGCCCAACAACCAGCTGAACCCAAGAAGAAGAAGAAAAAAAATAGAAGAAGAAGGAGGAAGAGTGAGCTCGGTCAAATTCCGAAGAGACGGTTCAACTAATCAATTCGGTTAACACCGAATATGACCACTGTTAGCACCACCATACATTGTCAAAAAGAAGACCCAGGAGTCCCGACTATTGAATGCACAATTAAGCAAATGGTTTTTTCAAAGACCTTTTGTGACACTGGATCAGGGGTCAACGTCATGTCAAAGGTAGCGTACAATTATTTATTTGGTGATGAATCGTTATACCCAACCTATATACAATTTGCAGATGGCAGACCTATCAACAAGATTCCCAGAAGGCATAGTAAAGAACGTCACGGTAAAAATTAAAGATTATTATATACCTGCAGATTTCTTGGTTCTTGACATGCAGGAAGATGACAATACACCTATCATTTTGGGAAGACCTTTCCTCAACACCGCCAATGCAATCATCTACATGAGATCCGGACAAGTTCACTTCTACCTCTCCGTGGGAAAGGTATGTTGCGACTTAAATAGTTACACTGACAATAATTCACCCCAGAAGATTCGAAATAGGAGACGCCGATCTCGCCGTAGAGCGAATTTACTCTCAAAGAAGAAAGGAGAAGACTATCCCAGTGAAGCTACAAGGTACGAGGATCAAATCACTAAACAAGAAGCAATAGAACCTCGCTGGAGCGAGTGGAACAAAGAAGCTGAGAGAATGGAGCAAATTGCTAAGCAAGAAGCAAGAGAAATACAAGAACAAAATCAAAGATGGTTGGAAGAGAATAAAGAAACATCATTGCAAGATGGAGAACTGTCTGAGGCTTCCTCAGACAACGAATTCTACAAGTAAGTACTCTTTCTAACTTAGTCCTGTCGGTAGACTTTAAATTCCACACCCTTGCCATAAGGTAATAATGGTAGTTATCTAATTACTCTAGTACATTTATTCTTTTGCATGTCAAAAAAGAAAATAAAAATCCTTTACTGCTTTATTATAAAACCTTAAAAAGCTCCAAAGGATTAGGCTTATGGTTTACCCCATAAGAATATTCATTATGGTAGCACAAAAATAAATTTCTTTTTCTTTTCATTATAAATAGAAAAGCACAAAAAAAAAATCATCATGCTACACATTCATATCTGCTCATAAAGATAATTAATTACTCATCTGGCTGACCGCTAACCCATTATCATATTCGAGCCTCGAGTTTTGGTTTTCTTGTTGGAGTATATATTTGCAGAATTATATAAAAGAGTGAGACAAGACAGTAGGTCATTACTCTAAAAGATTATTCAAGTGAAATATGGCGAACATCTAGCTTGGGGGAGGAGCATCCTCTAGTTATCAGGTAACTATACCTATGCGATTTATCGAGTCTGTCTTATAGTTATAAAATACCAAAAATATGTGGGCACATGAAGGTCCACGTCTGTTGAGTCTTTTAAGAGTCTTTAGTTAAATAAAAATCTGAAAAACAATAAAAAGAAGTCTTAGTTAATGAGAGTGTGTCTAGAGTCAACTATGAACTAGGAGTTTTTATTTTGGAAATGATGAATAGTTGCTGTTAGAATTCTTTCAAGTACCTAGTTTTTAACCTTGAATTTTCTTAAGTTTTGGACATGATTGCTTTAGCTTGATAATTTACTCTGAATCTGAAACTTGTGGAGTAATATGCTTAAACTAAGTCTAGGTGATTGACGGATATGATATAAGAGAGTTTAAGCTACTATTTATCTTATTCTTAACGAAACTAAATTCTGGAGATTTATCTTTTGAAAATTTCAAACCCTTACATGATGAGCTCTCGTATGACAAAGTTAAATTCCTACCAAAGCCATATATGATACATATTTACATTAGGAAACCTTTGCTCATTTATGCTACTTACTTTCCATTGAGTTTAGTCAACCTTTGTCGTATACTTAAGAGAGTCTTGTCATACTTTTAAAATCAAGATCACTCACACACTCTATCCACATATGCATTACTCTCACCCCGAGAGTAGACACAACCATTTTTCACTTTTATCCATTTCCACCTCAAAATGTTTTACTCCTACTCGGGAGAAAACACCCAAAAAAATATATAATAACCCCTAGGACAGCCTTTGTTTATCTGCTCTAAGTTCTTTATTATTATCCCTTCAATCAATTATTGTATCTAAGGATGCATGTGGCTTAAAAAAGAAGAAGAAGAAAGAGAAGAAAAGGGGAGTAAAAGATGGACAAGTGTCCCAGCATCAAAATAATGGGTACTCAGATGCCCGCCTCCCAACGAAAAAAAGAGAAGAACAAAGATAGCCCATGTTTTTTCTGAAAAAATCTTATACATCTAAGAAAGAAGAGAGATTTATTCTAAAGAGCAAAAGTAGAATTAGAATTAGCCACCACATATACACCTATCCACCATATTCCACACACATGCATATCTTGGTTTGATTGTATGACTCGATTCTCTATAGATCCATTGTTTGACTTTACAATATATGAATTACAAGTATGCTTATCCTTGTTAAATGCCACTCCTATAAACTCCACTATAATCCTTAGAATTAGGAAGGCATGACATCATGAATGCCTCAGTGAGATCCACAAATACCACATACTTTGAGAGACTGAGGGTGTCATACAATTAGGCTCGAAGTTTTATTGCAAAAATTTATAAAAACTCTGGAATATTAGTTGAGTAAAAAGAATTCAAGACATAGTGCTTAACTTGATTGTTCGTCTCTCAATTACTCAAGACCCATGTGAAGGTTAAAAGCTCTGAGTTTAAAGGTAATATGGGTGAGTTTGAGAGTTAGAGCAATTTTGTTTAATCCAGAGAAAATTTTTGTTTGAGGGCATGTGAACTTGTCAGAATGAAAGCATTGTGGCAACTCCTGATCTAACTCTAGGTTTTGCTAAGGGACTAGCAAAAGGTAAGCTTGGGGAGTTGTTGACGGTGGATAGCGTCAACATTTTATATATCGAAAGGCATGAAACACACATCAATATCTAGAAGGCTAGGGGTTTATCTAACAATTTCCACGAGTTTTGGTGATTTATCAATTTCTAGGGACTGAACCAAAAAACACCGAAAAAGGGGCATAACTACAAATCTACATCACGGAATTATCCGAAACTCAGGAATACACCAAACTACTCTAAAAGGATCCAGAAGACACCGGAGCGAAGGAGAGGCGAGGCCACCTCCAGGTGGGGCCGGCCGGCCCCACCTGCCAGGCCGGCCGGCCTCCTGTGAGGGGAACCCTCTCCCCCCTTCTGGAATATTCCTCCACCGCCCTTGAGGATCAATCTTAGCCCTACGTGAAGTCGGTTTGATCAAACGGCTATCGTGCATCCCACTGGGCTATATAAGCGGAGCCAGACCTCCCCCTAGAAACGCTAGAATTCATTCATTCATTCCATCTCGAGATATTTGGTGATCAAGTCATTTAGAGCTTCAAGTTCTAGTTTCGCATAGCCTTCTAGTTCATAGTTTAGCCTAGTTAGATCTAGAGTAGAGGAAGTCAAGTTCTTCATCGATCTTGGATTCCCGACGTTGTCAAGAAGAGAAGAGTCTGGTATAGTTCTTAAGCTTTTCTTTTTTATTGTAATATCTGCGTTTGTACGATCATTACTAGCAACATTATTCTTCATTATTATGTTCTTGATTGCATTGTTCATTGTCTACTTTAATATGTCTAGTATAGTTAGTTTGCTATTATATTCATGCCTTTGGTTCGTATAGCGCTCATCTATTCAATTGCATGGTGAGTGATAGGCAATATGTAGACGTGGTGTCTAGATGATTTGCTTATCTGCGAGTATCCCCAGTCGTGCCGGGTAGTGAGGTAGATCGTGGATGTGACAGACCCATTGAGTCCTTTGTAGGCCTTCCCCCATACGGTGGATTAGTAGAATGAGATTGTCGAGGTTAAGAGGAGGTTCATATACTCATCTTCTCCTATACATTGCTCCGATGTGTTAGAAAACTATAGTAGTATAACTTAATCATGATTGTTAGACATACTTGCACTAAATGAAGTAGCTTTGACTGTAGCTTGAATACTTAGGAGTTATTTCTCTATTACCTGATTAGATAAATGCTGACATGATTAGAGTGCTATGATGGGATTAGTATTATTAGGGGATGATTGATCATATTTATCATATTTATCATACTTATTATTTATCTGTTATTTATCTTGTGACACCTTCTTGTTATTGAGGAGAGAGTTGACATTGGCTACATCTCTTATTCACTGCATATAAGTGTTATCAATACTATAGAGTAGCTTCTTAGCAATGCCTTACCAGTGGTAGAATATAAATGACAACCTGATAATACTCTAGGTAAAATGCTACAATGGTATAATTATTGTTGCGTAATCATTCTTAGTTTATATTTATCTTTATTTATTTCTGTCTAGTCACATAAAATGATAAGATTTAGTACCAGAGTTTATTCCTAGCTTTACAATTAGAGATGACAACCTAGTTTCACAGTTAGGAGTAAGGGTAAAGAGGCTAGTGGCTAGTTGCTAAAGGCAAGTTAATTAATACCAACATTTCTAGTGTCATTGCATGGGATAAGAATTTAGGTTTTATTACAGTGACGTTAGAAATGCCAACAGATGCGTCCGCTGCCCACTGACCGGACACGCCCTGCGTCCGGTCCACACTCAGCTCAGCTCGACCGCAACCAGGACTTGGCACCGGACAGTCCGATCACCAGCGTCCAGTCACCCTGGAAAACACGCTGGACGCCATAGCTTGACCGGACGCATCCGGTCCCCTCCAGGACAGCGTCCGGTCACCTCTGAGTGACTACTCATCGTCTGAAAACCTTTGAGTCCCGCCTCGCAAGCTCGGCGGGAGGGTTTTACACCCAAACACCATCAACCCTTGCTCTCATGTGCCAACACAAAAGTGTCTCTCCACTTGTGCACGTGTGTTAGCCTTTTCAAATGAATTTTGCAAGAGATTGTTAGCTCACTAGGTCCCTAATGCACATGCAAAGTCATTGCTAACCTAGTGGCACTTCGATAACCGATATTGCGTGACATCGCCCCTCTTAATAGTACGGTTATTAATCCTAAATCCGGCCATCAACTTCTCTACTCACCTATGGCCGGCAAAATAGAAATGCCCTCGCTTATACCTTTGCCTCTAGCATTCCATCTTGCTCCTCATCTTCCTTCATCTCCAAGGGTGGCACTTAATCATCTTTGATTACTTCTATCAACTTGATCACCATTCCACCACTTGGCTTGGACCTCCCCTTTCTCTAATGCTATACACTTAGCAATAGGGTTAGTCCTAGGTTTCATCAATTAGCCAAAACCAAGCTAGGGCTTTCAATCTCCCTCTTTTTGGTAATTGATGACAACTTTCACAAAGATAAGAATTAAATTCAATTTTGGCTTTACACCACTTGTCCAAGCCATATGAGCTTATAAAAGAGTTGGACAAGTCATGTAAAACCTATTTGGTAGCTATGGCTCCCCCTACATGTGTGCTAAGAGTTTGGATTAGAAGCTTTGCACACATGATGGATAAATCGGTTTTGAGAGTCATTTCTACCAAATTGATGCTAAGGTGTATAGAATGGACCTTTGAAGCGTGATACCATCGGAGTGCACATCATAAACCATCCTTAGCACCAAATCTAGCTAGAAAACATCAAATAGCTAGAAACCCCGTGAAATTAACATTAAAAGCACGGTTTCTAGATACCACTTGGAAAGCACTAAAAAAGTTACTTCTAGCTAGGACCTATGCATGCTAGTAATCAATCCATCAATTAAGTTCTATACTAGCAAGCACCACATAAGTAAGAGAGATATCACCTATGAGATAAACAAATTCTAAGTGCAATGCAAGCAATCATATGAATATGCACATTCAAATGCAATCAATTGTGTTCATGAGCTTGCTCCCCTACTTGTGTGCTCAAAATTTTTGATCTCTTTCCATTCTTCAATCTTTATCTACTCTCCCTCTTGATACATGCTATCTTTGTATTCTCTCCCCCTTTATCATCAATGACTACAAAGGTGTATGATCATGCGTGATGTAGACTTAAAATCATGGAGGGAGCTTGGAGTAGAGAGATAATCACTTAAACTTGAGGATCATTTGTTTTCATAAACTTCCTTCTCTTATGGTTTAAACTAGTAAACTTGCATAAGTAATCTAGCTCGGTTTAAACCAATGACAAGTTTCTTCACACATCTTTTAATGGTTATCTTGTTAATATTGAACTAGATCCTTTCTTACTCATTTAACTAGATCAAACACTAGGGTCACATTCTCATGAACAAGTCATATTTAGCCACTAGATCATACAAGACACAGAAGCAATAGTGGCATCATATGTACTCAAAATCGCTTTGTTTTCATGAATGAGCCTAGTAAGCAAGAGATATCACTAGAAGAAATGTCTATATGCTCTAATCATGTCCTTATTAAATATGAATGCATCATGCCAAATAATTTCACCTTTGCAATAGTCGAAGGAGAGGCATGTCATATAGTTGGGGGTGCATTCATCTCATGTTGAAGAAGTCAAGGATGTTCAATTCATTTCTCAATGTGCAAAATCTCTTCTCATCAAGTGGCTTGGTAAAGATATCGGCAAGTTGATCATCGGTGCCAACACTCTCAATAGAAATGTCCCCCTTTGCTTGGTGATCTCTAATGAAATGATGCCTTATGTCAATGTGCTTTGTCCTTTAATGTTGAACCGGATTGGTGGTGATCTTCACGGCACTTTTTTTGTCACATAGCAATGGCACTTGTCCAAATTTAATTCTAAAATCCTTCAATGTGGCCTTCATCCATAGTAATTGGGCACAACAACTCCCCGCACTAATATATTCGGCTTCGGCGGTAGAGAGTGTAACACTATTTTGCTTCCTGGATGACCATGAGACAAGTGACCTTCCTAGTAATGGTATGTTCCACTAGTGCTCTTTCTATCCACCTTGCATCCCGCATAGTCGGAGTCCGAATATCCAATCAACTCAAAGTTTGACCCCTTGGGATACCACAATCCAACATTTAGTGTGTGCTTAAGATATCTCAATATTCTCTTGGTTGCTTTCAAATGACTTTCTCTTGGTGAAGCTTGAAACTTTGCACACATGCACACACTAAACATGACATCCGGCCTAGAAGCGGTCACATAGAGTAGGCTTCCAATCATGGATCGATACAACTTTTGATCTACCATGTTGCCACTTGTATCCAAGTCAAGATGACCATTTGTTCCCATTGGTGTCCCAATTGACTTGGCTTCTTCCATTCCAAACTTCTTCAACATGTCCTTGATATACTTGCTTTGACTCACAAATGTGTCTTTCTTCAATTGCTTGATTTGTAGACCAAGGAAGTAGCTAAGCTCTCCAATCATAGACATCTCAAATTCTTTTGCCATTATTTCTTTAAACTCTTCATAATAGTCTTGGTTGGTTGATCCGAAGATAATGTCATCCACATAAATTTGCAACACAAATAAGTCCTTGTAAATCTTCTTGGTGAAGAGAGTGTTATCAACTTTCCCCATCTTGAACCCCTTAGAGAGTAAAAAGTCTCTCAATCTCTCATACCATGCTCTAGGTGCTTGCTTCAAACCATACAATGCTTTTCCCAAATTGTATACATGGTTGGGCTTCTTGATATCTTCAAAACCGGGGGGTTGCTTAACATACACTAGCTCATTGATGTATCCATTCAAGAAAGCACTCTTCACATCCATTTGATATAGCTTGATGTTGTGAGCACAAGCATAGACTAATAAGATTCTAATTGCCTCCAATCTTGCTACCGGTGCATAGGTTTCTCCAAAGTCAAGACCTTCAACTTGAGTGTATCCTTGTGCTACCAATCTTGCTTTGTTTCTCACAACTATGCCATCTTGATCTAATACCCATTTGGTGCCAATGACATTGTAGTTTTTTGGACGCTTAACTAATTCCCAAACTTGATTTCTTTCAAAATTGTTGAGCTCTTCATGCATGGCATTGACCCAATCACAATTCATCAAAGCTTCTTCTATCTTCTTTGGTTCTATGGATGAGACAATGAATAGTGTTCATAAAAGGATGCTAATCTTGATCTTGTTTGCACACCACTTCTAATATCACCAACCACTTGATCTAGAGGATGATCCCTTGCAATATGAGTTGGTTGGAGAACATGAGGTTGAGCACTTGAACTTGGTTGATCACTTGGTTGAGATGATGTACTAGCCACTTGATCTTGCACTTGGGAGTCACTAGCTTGAGTTTGAACTTGAGAGCCACTAGCTTGCACATTTGGAGACACAATCACTTGATCTTTGTCATCTTCAATATTTACCACTTGTGTTGGCCTAATGTCACCAACATCCATTTTCTTCATGGCTTGTATCAATTGAGTTCCTCTCACATCATCTAGATTTTCTTCCTCATCTTGAGAACCTTTGGTTTTATCAAATTCAACATCATGTACTTTCTCAACTATGCCATGAATGAGATTCCAAACTCTATATGCTTTGCTTGTGGTGGAGTAACCAAGTAGGAATCCTTTATGACACTTCTTCTCAAACTTGCTCAATCGAGTGCCCTTCTTGAGAATGTAGCATTTGCATCCAAATACTCTAAAATATACAATGTTGGGCTTTCTTCCATTCAACAACTCATAGGGTGTCTTCTCCAATAGCCTATGACAATAGAGCCTATTTGAACAATAGTTGGTGGTGTTGATTGCTTTGGCCCAAAATGAATGATCCATATTGTATTCACTCAACATTGATCTTGCCATGTCAATCAAAGTTCTATTCTTACTTTCAACTAGCCCATTGGATTGAGGTGTATACTTGGCCGAGAATTGATGCTTAATTCCAAAGTCATCACATAGCTCTTCAATTCTTGTGTTCTTGAACTCACTATCATTGTCACTTCTCACTTTCTTGATTGATGTTTCAAATTCATTTTGACTTCTCTTGATAAATGTCTTGAATGTATCAAACACTTCACCCTTGTCAACAAGAAAGAACACCCAAGTATATCTTGTATAGTCGTCCACTATCACAATCCATATTTGTTTCCACCAATGCTCTCATACTTGGTTGGGCCAAATAGATCCATATGCAATAACTCAAATGCCTTGCTTGTGCTCATCATGCTCTTGTTGGGATGAGTGTTGCCAACTTGTTTGCCCATTTGACATGAACTACATAGCTTGTCTTTCTTAAACACCACATCCTTCAACCCTCTAACTAGATCATGCTTGATTAGACGGTTGAGTTGCTTCATGCCAACATGTCTAAGTCTTCTATGCCATAGCCAACCCATGCTTGATTTGGAGGACAAACATGTTGTCAATTGAGCATCACTAGCATTGAAGTCTACAAGATAGAGATTCTCATATCTAAAGCCTTTGAATATCAAGTTGCTTCCATCAACACTCACTATCTCAACATCATCAACACCAAATATGCATTTAAATCCAAGATCACACAATTGAGCCACGGACAAGAGATTGAAGTTGAGAGATTCCACTAGCAATACATTGAAGATGGACATATCATTTGTAATTGCAATCTTTCCCAAACCTTTCACCTTGCCTTTGCCATTATCACCAAAAGTGATACTATCAATACCATTGTCACTTGATGAGATTGATTTGAACATTCTAGAATCCCCGGTCATATGTTGAGTGCACCCACTATCAAGCACCCAATGCCTTCCTCCGGCTTTGTAATTGACCTACAAAATCAAATCAATTCTTCTTAGGTACCCAAACTTGCTTGGGTTCTCCAAGGTTAGTTACTAAGCTTTTAGGCACCCAAATTGCTTTCTTCTTTGGGCCAACAATGGGAGCACCAATGAACTTAGCCTTCACACCATTAGCACCCTTGGTAAGCAAATAACAAGAATTAAACTTAATAGAGGATATGTTAGCATTCTTCTTGTTCTTGCAATATTGCTCTACATGCCCCACTTGCTTGCAACTAGAGCAAAAACGTCCATTGCCCTTCACAAAACTAGTCTTGTGAGTGACAAAGGCCGCCTTACCATTGTTAGGGGTATAGCCCAATCCCTCTTTGTTGAGAGAGAACCGTTGGCTACCCAAGCACTTTAGCAAGCGGCATCTCCACCATAGGCCTTGCCTAGGGCATGAGTGAGCTCATTCACCTCTCTCTTGAGGGTCTCATTCTCCACCATGAGTGAGGTATCACAAGTGAAACCATCACTAATAGTAGATATGACATTTCTTGAGCTACAAGAGGGGTTAGTGGGACCAACAACAATAGGAATATAGAATGTTTCATCAAGAATATCACATGTTACTCCTATGTTGCATGTGTCTACAACATCCTCAATCTTAGCTTGATCAAGGAGGGAGGAGTGAGCCTTTTTAAGCTTAGTGTGAGCCTTCTCAAGCTTCTCATGGGCTTCTATTAGCCTCTCATGAGTTGCATTGAGCTCATCAAAGGATTACTCAAGAGCTTTCTTGCTCTTACGCAACTCTTTGCACTCCTTCCTCTTCTCCTCAATATAAGAGTGAGCATCTTGTAGCATGCTAATGAGGTCCTCCTTTGAGTACTCCTCATCATCATCACTCCCACTATCACTCTCATCATCAGATTGTACCTTGGATGGCTTAGCCATTAAGCATATCGATGGAGCATCAAAGAGTGAAGGCTTGTTGGAGATAGCAAGACTAGCAAGCAACCTCTTCTTTGATTTCTTGTCATCTTCACTCTCATCATCACTATCACTTGAGGCATCACTATCCCATGTGACACAATATGATTGCCCCTTCTTCTTCTTCTTGTACTCAAGTTTCTTCTCCTTCTTTTCCTTCTTGTCCTTCTTTTCTTTCTTGTCTTTCTTCTTCTTGTCATCTTCATCGCTATCATCATCACTATTGAATGGACAATCGGCAATGAAGTGATCTTTGCTCTTGCACCTAAAGCATCTCTTGGCCTTAGTGGTATCTCTTCTCTTTCTTACACCATAGCCCTTCTTCTTCATAAATTTGCCAAATTTGCGCACTAAGAGAGCCATTGCTTCATCATCCACCTCACTTGAGCTTGTACAAGCTTCATCTTCACTTGAGCTTTGCTTTTTGCTTTTGCCCTTGCATTTTAAGGAGGTGGCCTTGAATGCCACGGTCTTCTTTTTCTTCTCTTCCTCTTGAGAGCCCTCTTCCCGTTCCACACGGTAGGTGTCATGTGTGATCACCTCACCTAGTATTTGGTTAGAGGTCTTGATGTCCAACCCTTCTCTCACCAACATTGTGACCAAGAACTCAAATCTCGATGGCAAACTTCTTAGGAACTTGTGAGAGAAGTCCGTATTCTCCACCTTCTCACTCAAATTCTTCAAGTCATTGACAATCACTTGGAGGCGGTGAAACATCTCCGGCACACTCTCATCATCTTGCATCTTGAAACTTGAGAGCTTGTCTTTGAGAATGTATACCTTGGCACTCTTCATGGCTTGTGTGCCCTCATATGTTTCCTCCAATCTAGTCCACACATCATGAGCTCTTTCCAAATCCTTGATTTGCTCAAACACCTTTGCTTCCAAAGCTTCATAGAATGTGTTGATTGCAATGGTATTGAATTGGAGCTTTTCTTCCTCTCTTGCGGTTAGGTCGGTTGGATCAATCATGGCAAAGTCCTTGTCCACAACCTTCTAAACCTTTCTATTCAATGATTTCAAGTATGCACACATCTTTCTCTTCCAATGATCATAACCGGTGCCATCGAAGTGCGGTGGCTTCCCCACATGATTGATATGGTTGATTTGAGCTATTTTCACACCGTAGGTTGTTAAGCCTCAATCAACGGTGACCTCAGCTCTGATACCACTTGAAAGGTCCTAAATGGCTAGAGGGGGTGAATAGCCTATAAAAATTCATGCAAAGCACTTAAACAAACCGGTTAGTACACTAAATGGCGAAGCAAGTGTTGCGCTAGCCTAGAGAGGGGTTGCAAGCCAACCTATCCAATTCTAGCAAACCTAATACACTAGAGCACACACAAGCAACCTAATATGCTACAAGCTACACTAGTGCATAAAGATAATCGCAAGGAAGGGAACCGAGAGGTGCAAACCGTGCCTTCGGGATGATGACCAATCACCGTCTTGTCAAAACAATAAAACCCGAAGAGATGATCCAATAGAGAAATCCAAGTTGATCTCGAAAGATCAAACCACACAATAAACACCGAGGGACACAAGATTTTTATCCCGAGGTTCACGTGCTTGCCGGCACGCTACTCCCCGTTGTGTCGACCACACACTCGGTAGTTCGGTAGCTAATCGGCGTCACAAGCCAAACCCTCACCGGGCGCTACAAGAATTCACACAAAGTGAGGGTAACTCAATGACACGAGATTCCACTAAGGATTCCTTTCGTGATCTCCCGCGGGGTGGGATCAACACCCTTCACAATCACCTCCGGAGTGGTCAAGAACAATCTTCAACCTTGCTCAACTCCGACTCGCTGCTCCAACCGTCTAGGTGACGGCAATCACCAAGAGTAATAAGCTCAATCGCAGCAAGAACGCTCACTAGTGCCACTAGATGCTCAATCACAAGGCAAATGCACTAGAAGCTCTCCCAATCACTCTCTAGATCAATCAAGAGGCATGCAAAGTGAGGGAGGTGGTTTGCTTAGCTCTAGGGGATGTCAAGAATGTCAAAGTGCCAAGAGAGACTCCCTAGAGCCGGCCAATTCACTTATATAGGCGCCACACAAAGCACCCAACCGTTACTCACAAACATCCCCTATTTGCAAGATGACCGGACGCTGGTTAAGTGATGACCGGACGCGTCCGGTCCCGGCGTCCGGTCCCTCTACCACGGCCACGTGTCGCTGACGTTTGAATGTAGCCGTTGCGCGCCAAACGGCTCGATCACACGCGTATTTGTCGGGCGTTGACCGAACGCGTCGCTGTGACGCCGGGACCTTTCGCGACAAGGCGAGTCCGGTCACCCACTAAAGAGCTACCAGAGAGGTCATTTCTTGACCGGACGCGCCCTGCTTCTGGTCCACACTCAGCTCAGCTCGACCGCAACCAGGACTTGGCACCGGACAGTCCGGTCACCAGCGTCTGGTCACCCTGGAAAACACGCCGGACGCCATAGCTTGACCGGACCCAAACACCATCAACCCTTGCTCTCATGTGCCAACACAAAAGTGCCTCTCCACTTGTGCACGTGTGTTAGCCTTTTCAAATGAATTTTGCAAGAGATTGTTAGCTCACTAGGTCCCTAATGCATATGCAAAGTCATTGCTCACCTAGTGGCACTTCGATAACCGATATTGCGCGACATCGCCCCTCTTAATAGTACGGTTATCAATCCTAAATCCGGCCATCAACTTCTCTACTCACCTATGGCCGGTAAAATGGAAAGGCCCTAGCATATACCTTTGCCTCTAGCATTCCATCTTGCTCCTCATCTTCCTTCATCTCCAAGGGTGGCACTTAATCATCTTTGATTACTTCTATCAATTTGATCACCATTCCACCACTTGGCTTGGACCTCCCATTTCTCTAATGCTACACACTTTGCAATAGGGTTAGTCCTAGGTTTCACCAATTAGCCAAAACCAAACTAGGGCTTTCAACAACCCATTTTGGGTTTGGGTCACGGTATGCCTCCTTTGTTGGAGTTAGTCTTAGAGCGCCCGGCCACGATGCAGCCTGGCCCTGGACATGTCGCTGGCCACTAGATCCTCTATCCGAGGCTGCCCGCGCCGCTGTACGCGTGCCTCACGGGACCATGCCAAAACAGTCTGCACCAGCATACCACCAGCCCGCGTCTGCTAACTAGGGAGCCACCTGCCGTGGGCCCATTATGGCGGAGACTATGAGGCAGCGTGGGTTGTGCGCGTGCTAGCGGTGCGATACGGCGTGGCGGGGGAGTCGCCGCCGCGCCTGTGAGCCTGGGGTCTGGCGACCGGGCCCTGGATGATGATGGCCCCATCTGGCGGTGGAAGGGGGCGTCATGTGCCAGTCGACGCAGCCTGGCGTGACTGTTCCGGCATGGTGTTGTCGAGCGCCAGTTGGTCGCTTTTGACACTTGTGGGCCAGAGCGCCGCGCCGAGCTCCGAGGTGCCACTGCGGAGTAGGGCTGCTATCAACCGGGGATTGGTGCGCGTTCCTGGCGAGCCCATTGTGCAGAGAAACGTAGAGACGTTGGCAGCGGCTGGCAGGTGTTCATTCTTAAGGTTTGGGGTGCCAAACGCTCTCCTTCGCTTGCTTTTGGCTGGTTTGGGGGTGCGTCCTGTCTGTTTCCTCTCCCTCTTCTTCTTTGCGAATTTCTTCAAGCATTTTGGGGCATGTGGATTCTACGGTCAGGTGTTAGCTGAGTCACATTAGAGTATGTTCTTATCGGATTCCTTTTACTCTCTTTCTCATGATTTTCTTCGAGCATTTTGGGGCTATCGTGTTCTGTGGCCTGGTGTTGGCTCGGTCACGTCTGGGTTGTTTAGGGAGGCTGGGCGGCCATCGCATGACTGTCATCATTGGCCTGTGGTGCACCGTGGAGTGCTGGGATGGTGGGCTGGTTCTTGCTGGGTGGCTACCTAGGCACTGATTGGTTTGGGCACGATGGCACAGTCCTTTGGTGAGAGTCAGGCGAGTGTTGGACGGCGTCGGTGTGATGAGGGGTTACCGAGCATTAGCTTGCTTTCAGAGCGCACGTCGTGGAGGTGTTCGTTGCAATGTCTGAGAGGTTGTGCCGGTGCTATGTGCTAGGTGCTTGGGAGGTGTTCGACGGAGTGCTGCTGAGGTTGTGCTTGTGCTTTCTTTTTCAGGTGCTGCAAGTGAGCAGTGATTTCTTTGCTTTGTCTGGATGTATGTTTACAGATGACGCGAGATTGGTCCTTGTGTTCTTGCGGATGGGATTGGACGTCTGGCAAGAGAAGTTCCGACAAAGAAGGCTCCTTTCGGTATGGTCTTCTCGGATTCCAGACTCTCTACTGATCTATACTATCTGGTTGCTATGTTGGTTCCTGTCTGCCATGCATGCGTGTACTGATCGATACTAACCCTCGTTATGGGTTTCTTTTGGGGTTTTACTTGGGTGAGATATATGATAGGATTGTCACACCCGCAATCTACCATAAAACCTGAAATATAGGTGCATTCGTAGGTAAATAATGTATAAGCATCATGCTTACATAATGTCGACCACTCACCCATTCATCCTCCAAGGGAGTTCAAACCAGGCAAAGTCCTTACTTACTCTGCTCTTAGGCTCGTTTCATTTCCATTACACCAAAGTAAGAAGAATGGAATGTTGTAGATGTACGAAAGACGAGAGAAGAACTAGAGGATAGGAGACACCAACTGAGTTGAAAGAGGACTGAAACATGCCATTGAAAGACTCTACTAAAACAAAAGATAGAGGCAGTAGAGCGCGTGGGGCGAAGCAGGCCGTGAGTAGGCCAGTGGGCCGGCCGTCCCCTACGGAGCCCACTTCGGCCCCGCTTCGGCGTGGTGTCTTCTTGCACCTTCTAGAATGTTCCTATGTTTCTGTGCGGTCCGATTTTGCTTTTTAAGTTCCGATATCATTCTAGACTTGCATCTTTTCCAGTTTACACCTGTAGAAATAAAATAATGATACTTCCAAATCCGAGGAATTCTGTCAGTGCAAACCCTATATCTATGTTGGTGATAGCAATTGTGTTCTTTTCGATAGCTAAGCAATTGTGTTCTTTTCGATAGCTAGTTGACGGTTAATTTTGGTACTTAACAACCGTCAACAGTAAGCTTTATCATTCACCATCCATATAGTAATTTTTCAATCTCCTCAATGTTATATCTTTGTATTTTACAGCAAATCATCGCTTGTAACATTTGTACAGTTGTTACTTCATATTTGTTAGCTAATAAATAATCTTTTTGTTGTCTTTTAGGTAGTTTGCACAGAAGGTTCAGAGTATGTCATAATTTCCATGGGTGCCTTATTCGGCCATGATTAAGATAGGAATTTTCACAACAAACTTGACAATGTAAGGTGGACATTCTCACAACAAAATTGACAATTCTATTGAGTTCTTGCATCCTTTTTCCTTTGTAGTTACTTTACTTTTGGAGGCTACCTGCTATACAGTTGTGTGCTTGTTGTTTTCCTAATTTCCTTGGTTGACATATATATTGATACCTAGCAACTAGCCTTGGACTATATGAAAACTGTTTGCGACCCGGTGATTGGCCAGACTAATGATTTCCCTTTTGTTATCTGACTTGCAAAAGAACAAAATAACAACACTGTTGTGCTATATGACATGTCTAATTTGCTCCTCCAACTATAAATTTTTCACCTTAAAGTGTTTTGATACGCATGACTAATATGAATGGTTCTAGTGTAGAAAAATGGTGAAATCTATTGCTATCGAGTGCATTAGATAGACACTGAAACTCAGAAGGTACATCCTCTGTCAATAGATTTAAATTAGATATTTCAGGTAGCTAATGGAAATGGAAGTGCAATGTCTCATCATTCTCAGGCTGTAATATCCAATATGGGGCAAGTTTTTGTTGCCCTGAGATATGCTCACCCCTTCTATCATCTTCAAGGTGTCAGTTTGCTTTTGGACTATTTATTACTTGTTGCTAGAAGAATCTATTAGATCCTGTACAATACAAGTTTTCATCAGTTGCTTCTAGATTCAAGGTATCAATAAAAAGTCCATGGCCTCTGTCTCCATTATGCTTCTGAGATATGTGCTAATTTCATTTATTGTTTCTTAGATCCTTGTATTTTATAATTTTTGGACAGTAATGGGTTACTATCCTTCTAAACTAGTAGGATGCCCCACGCGTTGCTGCGGGTATGAAGTAGAAATATAAGGAGTTTATAATGGTCGAAATTATAAATTAGTAGATACATATATATGGATGTAGTAGGTTAATTATGGAGGTTGTATCTATTTACATACATGGTATAGATTAGTTGAATTGACCATCACCCGAATCTCATCTATCAGAACCCCCACCCAAAATTCTAGAAGTTTTTCTTCATAAAATTATACATATTTCAGAGGACCAACATGTAATCCATGTGATATGTAGTTTTGTTTGTTTTTTTACAAACGGGTTTTTGCTTAGAAATGGTTGAAATTATTGAAATATATCTATGTGGGGTCTTGTTTTGAAGAGTTTATTGCGAGGAATACCATAGTGCAATTAGATTTTAATTATGATACTTGGTTTAGGTGCTAGTAGGTCAATTGGGGAGGTTGTATCCATTGACATACATGGTATAGATTAGTTGAACTGACCATCATCCGAATCTCATCTACCAGAACCCCCACCCAAAATTCTAGAAGTTTTTCTTCATAAAATTATACATATTTTGGAGGACCAACATGTAATCCATGTGATATGTAGTTTTGTTAGGTTTTTTTTACAAACGGGTTTTTGCTTAGAAACAGTTGAAATTATCAAAATATATCCATGTAGGGTCTTGTTTTGAAGAGTTTATTGCGAGGAATACCATAGTGCAATTGAATTTTAATTACGATACTTGGTTTAGGTGCTATGACTTTTTTCTATTTCAAAAGAAAAGTTAGTGGGAGATAAATGAACCTTAGTGGAGGTAACTCCTTTGATGATGTCAGCTGACATCACTTACATAGGTATGGACCAATCAGGAGGGAAGAGAATTAGCTTTACACGGTTTAGGTTTATAAGAGTTATAGATGTCGGCTGATATTTAATAATGTGGCTGAGGTAGGAAAAGATAAAATGAAAGGGACAATACGATATTTCATTCATTCACCTAGAGTTTGTATTAATTATCCACATTACAAAGGTTTTTTTATGACTAAGAGATTTATGTGTTCATAAATTGTTATGGTTATAGCCTATGTAGTCTTGAGAGATATGGAATTTAAAAGTTGCCTGCTTGCTATGAAGCTTTGTACCATATAGTTCAGATGGTTTCATGGTTTGTTTTGGGCTGAAATATCAAAAAATTAAATCATAATGGATTATAGAGTTGTAAATAACCTTTCTATTGGGTGTTGGGTGTCTAATCACTGGACTCATAAATAATTTAGGAACTATGAAATTCAGAATGTTAGTCCGTTTTCAGGTTAGCAGGAAACTACATGTCTACTTATGTGTACATATTTCCAGAGTTACTTGCTTATTGTTGTAATGTTCCGAACCATCTTCGTGCAGATTTTACCTGCCTGTGATTTGCTAATATGAAGTTCAGCTTTTGACTGATCTCCTTCGCCCATTTGTTGCCTGCACCGTGCCCCTTCGCCGCAGGCTAGCTCCTGGTTTTCTGTTGCTGGTCACCTGGTGCAATGAGAGGGCATGATGGACACAAGGCCCCCTCCATCGTGATTGAGAAACTAGGTCTAGAAACAACTAAGCTTTTAGTGAACCTATGGGATACATGAGATGAAATTTGGTTTGGTGCATAAATGTTGTTTCATTTTTCTAGTTAACATGGGAGGTCTTCATGCCTTTTTCTTAAATTTTGCATGCTCATCAACAATTAATGTTTCTATGACTATAAGTTTTATCAAGGCCTGGATTAAATCTGCTATCTTTTATACATTGAAAATTGCAATTTGTGCATTATGAAGTTGGACCTAGCTACAAACGGAATGTTGTGAGTGTTGGCACTCATTTAAATCTAAATTATTGTGTTATTATTTTTCCTGTTGCAACGCACGGAGCTACAAACAGAATGTTGTGAGAGTGTTGGCACACATTTAAATCTAAATTATCACTTGTCAAAAAAATTTAAATTATCATGGTATTATTTTTTCCATTGCAACGCATAGGCACGATCCTAGTTAGTAAAAAATTTTGTCTTGTCAAAGTGATTGCATGGCATCTTTTCTTCTCCACGCCTGCACGAAAACTCCAGAAGAAAAGATTAAATTAGAGCATCTCCGATCCTTTTTTAAACTCAGTTTCTAAGTCTTATGGTGGGCGAGGGACAAGATGATGATAAAGGCATTGCTTGTGTCATTCAGGTTCAACTTCAAGACAGGTTCAATTTCAAGATGGATGCTTCAACAGAGGCCAGAGAAAAGATAGGTTGCACGACTTTGATACAGGTGATTGGGTGAAGAAAGATCAGGGTAGCACAGGAAAAATCGCTTGGGTAAAGCACCAATGGGATGAAAAACAAAAAAAGGGGTTCAATGCAAAGGTATAACCATGGGGCTATTTTGTTTTGCCACTCAAGACACCATAGAGAGTGTGAGTGGAATTAGGATAGATAAATATCCTATACTAAGAGGGGTGATCTCGTAGTTAAAAAGGTTATCTAAGTGCCACTAGGTGAATTGTCACATGCATATGCATTAGGACCTAGTGTGCTAACTTCTAATCCTTGCAAAATATTTTAAAAATATTAACCTACGTGCACAACAGTGAGACACTCTGTAGTTAGCAAGTTGGAAGTAAGGGAAAAGAGAAATAAAGTCGATAGGGTCCCTTAACAGTGATTGGACGCTGGCCTTGTTGACAGTGATTAATGTCAATTATAAACCATCAACTGTTGCATATATTGACATGAAATGAACCACAAATTATAGTCATAAGAGTTTGATTTTAACAAGTTCCATGAGTTTTGGTGCTCTTAAGGATATTTAACTTTTCACCAAATAAAAGTATCTCTAATGATGAATTGAAGTGCACCATTACGAAGAGCTTGTTGAGATGATCAAAACAGACATATTACTTGCTATCTTTGGAGCTCAAAATAAAAAGATATTAAATCTGCGATGAACACCGACTTAGGAACACTCTAAAAGACATCAGAAGGCGACCCATCAAAGGAGGGGCCACCTATCACAGAGACAGATTGGTCGTCCTAATAGTGGGGCCGGTTAGCCCCACCTGTCAGCTAAACAGGCTCTGCTTCGATCATCGGTTTTACATTGTCTTAGGGTTTGCATCTACACAGTTGATTAAAGTTTTTTATCTAAGGGCTCATATCCATCACCTGGGACTATATAACCAACCCAGACCCCCTCCTAAAACTATCCCTAAAACCCTAATTTATATTTCAGCTGGGATCCATTTAAGAGGCGTCCCATTTGAGAATCATACTCTTATAAAGATCAACACACCAGGGAGATTATGTCTAGACTCACCAATATAATAGATTAGTAATTTGAGAGTTATGGTTGAGAGACTTCATTCCAGATCTTGTCATGGAGGCTTGAAGGTCTGCATATCTCTCTATCTTACCTTTGCAATACTTCTGCTTTAATATAATTATCTTCTTCATTTACTTTTATGCTTTCACATGTATGATTAGTGTAGATAGAATACCTTAGCATGGGATCTCCGCTCGTGTCGAGTGCTCTAGTTATCACATGTGACTAGGGTAGAAATCGGTAGTATAGATATGGTGTCTAGACTATATGTTATCTAAGCTTACGCCCAATCCCACTGCTAGTTGGGGTAGCCCTAGGGGTGACAGATCTATGTGGCCTTCATAATCCACCACATTAGGATTGGTGTTCATAGAGCTTTCGGTAGCCTTCCCCAACCACATCTTCTTATTTCCCTCGACAATCAGAAAGGTACTATTGTGAAAGGTCCTTGTTTGGTTTTAGTAATTGAGTGACAACCTAGGTGGACTAATTTTATTTATGTGAGATATATAGAGAATTAGTCTATAGGTGATAGAAGATCTTAATGCATAATACATGACATGGAGTCATGTGGCTAGAAGAGAAGATTGAGACAAGGCTTGTGAACAAGTTGTGATGGTGACGGGAGGCTTTGAAGCCATTGATACCGAGTGTAAGGAGGCTTTAGGAAAAACTTAGCACCGAAGGACTCAAGTAATGGTGAAGAGCAAGTGAGGTCAAGATCAATGGACCAAAGCCCACGTGATGATATGGAGCGGATCATATCATTCATGTGGAGTGTTGTGCATGTGTTGATCGACACTAGAGGAGATGGAATGGAAAGAACAAGGCAACGGTATAACCTAGGATTTTTCTATTTCACTAGTCATATGTGTATAGAGAAGTTGATGACCGATTTTATGATTGATGATCGTACTATCAAGAGGGGCAACCTTATTTGCAAAATAGTCATCTAGTGCCACTTGAGCGATCTAATTTTGCATCATGTTGCTAGGATCGAGTGGCATGGTGAGAATAAGTAAAAACCCTTCAAAAATATTTGTCAAAAAATCAAAATGCTAACACATTTGCACAAGTTGGTGAACACTTGGTGGTGTTGGCACATTTGCAAAAGGGGTGAAAAAGAAGAGTGGAAAAGTTGTCTTTTGGTAACACATTTGGCGAACTTTGAGGGAATCGGACCCTAGTTTTTGGGTGGTTTCAACCACCGAGCCTTTTTAGGGTTATTTTGATCCAAACCATTAAAATTCTTTGAGTTTGGTGAAACGCCTTTATAATTCACCTATTCTGAAATCTGTCATTATAATTTCATCTCTTCCTTATCCATGCCATTTTCTACACATATACATGGGTCCATTGTTAGGAATGTATACATACAACAACATGTCTGGACGTTAACTCCCGAACTCCTCCGTTGAATTGAACCTGCCCATGAACACATTGCCTCGCCATGCTTCCCACGCCGAGCATTTCAAAAAGTGAGGAGTGGGACGAAGTCATCGACGGGAAAGGTGGCGAACGAGTGCTCGGTGCCGATGGAGAGCATCTTTGTTGACGGTGGATAGCGTCAACTTTTTATATATCAAAAGGCATGAGAAACACATCAATATCTAGAAGGCTAGGGTTTTATCTAACAATTTTCATGAGTTTTGGTGATTTACCAATTTCCAGGGACTAATCTAGAAAACACCAAAAAAGGGGCATAACTATAAATCTACGGGCTTGCTTGGTTAGGATCCAAAATTTGCCAAGCCAAAACTAGAACAAGCCAAACCTAAGGCATGTCAAATCATGGCTGCCAAAATCTTGGCAAGAATTTTGATATAGCACTTGGTAGGTTACCAAAATCAAGGCTTGCTAAATTTCTCTTTTACATGTAGTTTAAAACATTTTAGAAACTTGCCAAAACTTTGGCATAAAAATTGATGACACCAATTTTTTGGCAATGAACCAATTGATGACCATAAATTTGGCATGCCATGATTTTGGTTTGGCAAGAATTGGATGCCAACCAAGCAGGCCCTACACCACGGAATTATCTACAACTCGGGAATACGCCAAACTACTCTAGAAGCACCCAGAAGACACCAGAGCAAAGGGAAGGTAGAGCCACCACCAGATGGGGCCGGCCGGTCCCACTGCCCAGGCCGGCCGGCACCCCCCTGTGGGGCCCAACTGCCACCTTCTAGAGCCTTCTTCCATCACCTTTGATGATCAATCTCAACCCTACGTGAAGTTGGTTTGATCAAAGGACCGTCGTGCATCCCATCGGGCTATATAAGCAGGGCCAGACCCCCAAGAAATCCTAATTCATTCTAATTCATTCAAGTCATTTGGTGATTAAGTCATCCAGATCTTCAAGTTCTAGTTCCTCATAGCCTTCTAGTTCATAGTTTAGCCTAGTTAGATCTAGAGTAGAGGAAGTTAAGTTCTTCATTGATCTTGGATTCCCGACCTTGTCAAGAAGAGAAGAGTCTGGTATAGTTCTTAAGCTTTTATTTCTTATTGTAATATCTGCATTTGTACGATCATTACTAGCAACATTATTCTTCATTATTATGTTCTTGATTGCATTGTTCATTGTCTATTTTAATATGTCTAGTATAGTTAGTTTGCTATTATATTCATGCACTGGTTCGTATAACGTTCATCAATTCGATCGGTTGGTGAGTGGTAGGTTGTATGTAGGCATGGTGCCTAGATGCATTACTTATCTGTGAATATCTCTAATTGTGTCGGGTAGTGAGGTAGATCATGGATGTGACATATCCATTGAGTCCTTTGTAGGCCTCCCTCCGTACGGTGGATTGGTAGAGTGGGATTGCCAGGTTAAGAGTATATTTATATGCATGAGGTTCCTGTACTCATCTTTTCCTATACATTACTCCGATATGTTTGGGAATATTAGTAGTATTACTTAACAATGATTTTTAGACATACTTGCACTAAATAGAGTAGCCTTGACTGTAGCTAGAATACTTAGGAGTTATTTCTCTATTAATTGATTAGACGACGTTAACATGGCTAGATTGCTCTGAGTGAATTAGTAGTATTATATGATGATTGATCATATTTATCATTTATCTATTATTTTATCTTGTGACACCTTCCTGTTGTTGAGAAGAGTTGACATTGGCTACATCTCTTATTCACTGCATATAAGTGTTATCAATATTATAGATTAGCTGTTTAGCAATGCCTTCCAGTGGTAAAATATAAATGACAACCTAGTAATACTCTAGGTAAAAGCTACAGTGGTATAATTATATGTCCACTTGTAGAATCATTCTTAGTTTATATATATCCTTTATTTATTTCTACCTAGTCACATGGAATGATAAGATTAGATTAATACCAATAACTATTCCTAGCTATATAATTAGGGATGACAACCTAGTTCCATGCTTAGGAGTAAAGGTAAGAGATAGGTGACTAGTTGTTAAAGACAAGTTAATCAGTACCATATATCTTATAGCGTTGTTATCTTAATGACGCTATGAGATGCCAACAATCTTATAGAGCTACATGATGGACTAGAGCTGGCGCGACTCATCGCCATGCGCCTACAGCCTGGCGAGGATCCTCTTGAGGTGAGCGGACATGGTGGAGGAGGGAGCTGAGGAGGAGTTGCGTGTCGGTGTTTAGCCACCGATAGCCTGCCACGGGGTTCCCGCAGCAGTTGATTCGGATCTCGGTGAATACTAGAACTCGGCGGTTCACGCAAGAGACACTCGGTTTATCCTGGTTCGAGCCCTCGTCGTCGAGTAAAAGCTCTACTCCAGTCGGCCTTGGCCTTTTGCGTTGGATTGATGTATGATTGTGAGTTGTTTGTCGCTTGTTATAAATGGGGTGCTCTGGCTCCTTTTTATGAGAGAAAAGAGCCAGAGTTTTGGTTCTAATCCTAGTCGGACTAGTAAAGAGAGTTCTGTTCCTATTACAGGAGGTACTTTCTATCTGTCTAACTAGGATAAGACGTCATCTACTCGGAATCGGTCCTCTTGCTTCCCCTGTCTGGGTAAGAGTTACTCCGAGGGCCGTCGGCTCCCTCTTCCCCGTGGTTGCCACGCTGCTGGTAGCCATGACATCGCCGTCACCACCAAGCCCCGCTCCACCATCGCCGGCTTTGACTTGCGACGTCGTCTGCACCTCGCAACGCTGTAACCTCCACATCTCTCTCTTCCCAGCTCCGGCGGCCCGGCCCTATGTCTCGCTCGCACGGGAGCCCTAGCAATGCAGCCGGCGCTCCGCCCTCGCTACCTGGGATTCGCGGCGCGCTCCACGCCTTCCTCTTCCCGGCTATCACTTCTGCGAGACTTTTCTTGGCATCCCTCCTTCTTTGAATCTATTTTGTTTTCTCTTTCGTCTTAAGCCGCACCTGCTCAGATTCCCTCCACACCCTTGGTGGATGTGGGATCCAATTTCGGCAGGGGCGTAAGTTGAGCCACTTCTTTGAGTATGATCTTGTTGAGTCCGTAAAGGACTGGCGGTCCGAGTGGTTTTATGTTGGGAGCCTTGATGGTGGTGCCGGCGCCCCAGCTCTTAAAACCTACTCAGGAGTCCCGCCAGTGCCTAATGATCGGTGGGAAAAGGAGCAGCTTAGCGCTGCCGAGTTGTTGCTGTTTCAGCCACTTTTCAATAGGATTAGCTATCTGAAGCAGAACGGCTTGTCGGGCTTTGCCATAGTGGCTAGTTATCTTCACCGCCGAGTACAGCCGTTGAAGGCTCGGGAGCATCTTGGCTTCGAGTACTCTGGCGCTGAAGATCCATCTTGGATGGTGGCCACTATCGAGTTGTCTGACAATGAGGTGCTTCTGCGCCTCAAGAAAATTTTGAAGGGTGCCTCGGTGGTTCTGATGATTGGTTTTGAGTACTCTGCTGCCAATCCCCCACTGTAAGTTGACTGCCTTTCTTCCTTTTATGCTTTCGAGTACTTTTGAATTGTTTTGACTTGTTTTGGTATCTCTATAGCCTTTTGGCAGGGGGTTTGATGTTGACGAATCTCTCTTTGTTGATGGAGAGATTGCTCCTCTTTTCGGCTCCTTCAACTGTAAGTCATCTAGTTATTGATGGCCGAGTTGTTTTGCCTGGGGTTTCTGAAAAGGACCCTGTCCTTCAGTATGCTCCCTACCAGCCGGTGGCCCTCCCTCGAGCTACTCGCTCTCTTGGGAAGAGGTCTGCAGCTGGTGACACTTCTTCTGCGCCACAGAAGCGGGCGCGTTCCTCTTCTCCTCAGTCTTCAGGTAACATTCTGATAGGTGAGAAATTTCTTTGTTTTGCCTTGTTTCTTTTTGGGTGTGCGGTTTTGATTCTTCTTTTTTGGTAGATGGTGGCACGGTCCTCCTGTATGAGGATGAGACCGAGGATGTTGATGACTCTCCCCTTCTTCGCCGGTACGTGCCGTCTTGTTTTTGTTCTTTTGTGTCTATGTTGGTTTTTCTTCTATCGACTTTCTTGACTTTTGGCTTTGTTTCTACAGCTCCTGGGGAACTTCTACTTCTTCCCCGAATCTGGGAATTTTGCCGGGCCCTTCCCCTTCTGCTGCCAAGTTTTGGCGGGTTTGAACGAGGTCATGCCGCCTCCACCTTCTCGGCCTCTTCTTGCTCTCCGGCGTGCCCCCGGTAAGGGTTTCTTTTCTTCCGAGTTCTTTTTTTTCCTTTTGTATTTTTGTCTTAGTTTTTGTCTTTGTAGATCGTCTTCTACAGTTCCTTTGACTCCGGCTTCTGATTCAGAGAAGACCGCGAGTGTGGAAGTTGCAGGTCAGGTGTCTTTTGTGCCTGATCCTCATCCGGCCGTGGAGTCGGCTTTGGTGGTGGCCACACCTTCTGCAGCTGCGACTTCTTCGCTGCTAGTTGTGAAAGTTGTGGTGGCCGCTGCTTCGGGGGGAGACCAATTGCCTATTGCTCAACCCCTAACTTCTTCTCGTCCTCGGGTTAGATGTTCTTCCCCTTCATCTCCTTCCCTTGCTCCCTGGGATATGATTCATGATATGAAGTTGGTGTAGGAATTGGAGGCGGAGTTTGATCCGAGTTCTCGCTTGCGAGGACTTGAGTCTGAATGGAATTCCGTTCAGGCTTCAGTTCATTCTTTTGCTCAGTGATTTCAGGTGAGTTTTTTGTTTGTATTTATCTGTTGTTTTGGACTTTTTTCCTTTTCTGATTTCCTTTTTGCTGCAGGATTATGTTAGTGATTCTGACCTCTTTTTTGGCTCAATTGAGTCATAAAGAAAGTTGTTGGAAGAGCTGGCTTCTTTGAAGTCTGAGCTTGATGCAGAGCGCCGGGGGCGCCAGTCATCTGAGACTGCTCTACAGGCCCAGATTGCTGAGGTGGAGCGGCAGAAGTCATCCGTCGTTGAATCTGAGAAGGATACTTCGAGGAAACTGAAGATTCTTGACAGAGACTTCCAAGGCACTTTTATGCCTCTTTCTATGCTTGTTTATTTGATATTAATTCTTTGCTGACTTTTTTTTTGCTTGTATTTGAAGCTTTGAAAAAGAAGTACTCTAAAGAGACTGAAACTCTGAAGCTTGAGGTGAAGACCTTTCGCAACGACTCAGAGAAGGTAAAGGAAGATGCTGAAGAAACCCTTGCCAGAGCTCAGTTGATTAGGCGAGGTGCTGATCGGGATCTTTTGCAGGCTAAGGCATCGGTGGTGGACTTGTCGGCTCGTCTGAAGGCTTTAGAGGAGAAGTGGTCGGCTCTTTGGAGCTCGTCCGAAAGCTTGCCGACATGTTGAGAAAGCTTTGAAGATCTTTGGCCCGACTTGGGTTCAGTTTCTCCCTACCGACTAGCCGAGTTGTTGGCTTTGCGAAGGATGCTATCTTAGTCGGCGTCCAAGGTGTCTTGGGGCACATTCGGTTGATTGACCCAGATTTGCCTCTTGATAGGATCTTGGATGGCGCGGATACCCCTGAAGCTGAGCAGGCTCTCTCACAGTCCGAGGCCGCCATCTTGAATTTAGCTAGGCAATTTGTGGAACTTGTGGAGATAGACTCTGTGCCTATTGGTAGTAGTGGTGGCCAACAGTAAACTTTTTATTGTAAGGATGCTTGGCGCCTCTCTAAGGCTTTTTTGTATAAAATTTTTTTTCTTTGCCCTTGATTTATTCTTGATCGTGATTCCTTTGTGTGAGTTGAATGCCTTGTGCTCATCTGAATAGGTGTCTGATAGTTTTGGACTTGTGGATTCTCATCCGAGTTCTATATTTTAGGAACCAGGATAGATCGAGTTATTCTTGCTTTTATTTTTGGACTGGAGTCCTCATCTGAGTTCCGTCATCTAGAAGTCGGGATAGGTTGAGCTATTTCTTTGCTCTCATCTAGGTCTGAAAAGACGATAGGATATTTTGGATCATGAGTCCTCATCTGAGTTCTGTAATCTAGAAGTCGGGATAGGTCGAGCTCTCTGTTGGCTCTCATCTAGGTCTGCTAGGATATTTCAGACCGTGGGCACTCATCCGAGTTCTATAGTCTAGAAGTCAGGATAGGTCGAGCTCTCTGTTAGCTCTCATCTAGGTATGAAAAGACGCTAGGATATTTTGGACCGTAGGCCCTCATCCGAGTTTTGTAGTCTAGAAGTCGGGATAGGTCGAGCTCTCTGTTAGCTCTCATCTTGGTCTAAAAAGACGCTAGGATATTTCGGACCGTAGGCCCTCATCCGAGTTCTGTAATCTAGAAGTTGGGATAGGTCGAGCTCTCTGTTGGCTCTCATCTAGGTCTGAAAAGACGCTAGGATATTTTAGCTGTAGGCCCTCATTTTGGACCGTAGTATAGAACCCTCATCTGTTAGCTCTCATCTAGGTCTAGAGACCGTAGGCCCTCATCCGAGGGATAGGTTGGGATAGGTCGAGCTCTCTGTTGGCTCTCATCTAGGTCTAAAAAGACGCTAGGATATTTTGGACCGTAGACCCTCATCCGAGTTCTGTAGTCTAGAAGTCGGGATAGGTCGAGCTCTCTGTTGGCTCTCATCTAGGTCTGAAAAGACGCTAGGATAATTGTAGACTTCTTTTTGATGAACGATACTTTATTGAATAGAGGTAATACAGATTACAGTATCTTTTTGCCTGTGGTTATGCGAAGAATCGTTGTAACTGGGAGATGTGCCAAGAATTCTTTATTGGTAGCCCATCCTCTGTCATCAGCTCGTAGGATCCAGGTCCTGTTACTCTTACTACTATGAAGGGACCTTCCCAAGGGCTGAGAAGTTTGTGTCTTCCATCTGGTTTCTGAATTCTTCGAAGGACCAAGTCTTCGGCTTGTAAGGTTTTTGGTTGAATGCTCTTGTCATAATGTCTTCTTAATCCTTGCATGTATCTAGCTGATTGTAATGTTGCGTTGATTCTGACTTCTTCCATACTGTCGATTTCTAGCTTTCTTGTCTCCTCTGCTTCCCCTTCGTTATATTGTTCAATCTTTAGAGATGTCTAGATTAAATCTGCTGGTAGTACGGCTTCTGACCCATATACCAGAAAGAAAGTTGAGTAGCCAGTTGCTCTACTTATTTAAGTTCTTAGGCCCTAGACTACATTTGGTAGTTCGTCTATCCATTTTGATCCGTAATCTTTAAGATCCTCATATAATCTTGGTTTTAGGCCGTCTAGGATGAGGCCGTTGGCTCTTTCGACTTGTCCGTTTGCTTGTGGATGGGCGACTGATGCGTAATCTATGCTGAATCCGCATTCTTGTGCCCAACTTTTTAATTCATTGGCTATAAAAGGTGATCCCAGATCTGTGATTATTCTGTTTGGCATCCCAAATCTGTGCATTATTTCTTGGATGAACTCTTGTGCCTTGGTTGAGCTGTATTTTACTAAAGGCTTGTATTCTATCCATTTAGTAAATTTGTCAATGGCCACGAAAATGTACTTGAATCCTCCTTTAGATTTTTTGAGTGGTCTGACTTGATCAAGCCCTCAGCATGAAAACGGCCAAGCGGGTGGAATGTATATAAGATTGTGAGCTAGAACGTGTGCTTGTCTTGCGAATATCTGACAATTTTTGCAGTGTCTGACTAGTTCTTCGGCGTCTTTTAGCGCTGTTGGCCAATAAAATTTGGATCGGAATGTTTTCCAACTAGTGTCCTTGAAGATGCATGATTTCCGCAACATTCGGAGTGCATTTCTAGTAATATTTTTTTTCCTTCCGATGTTGGGATGCATTTTAGTAGTACTCCTGATGACGCTGCTCTTTTATAGAGATTATTCCCTACCAGGGCATAGTTTTTGCTTCTTCTGATAATCCGAGTTGCTTCTGCTTTGTTATGAGGCAGCTTCTTTTGTTTGATGTAGTCTATAAATACCTGCATTCAAGTTGGGTTGTCTAAACCGATTGTTAGGATTTGCTCTTGTTTCGACTTGTTTTCGTGTGTTGCCTCATTGGTCTTTTTGATTGAAGGTTTGGTTAGTTCCTTGACAAAGACCCCGGTGGCACTTTTGTTCTATTGAGCCGAGTTTGGCTAATGCATCAGCGGCAACATTTGAGTCTCGAAGTATATGATGAATTTCTAAGCCTTAGAAATTTTTCTCGAGTTTTTGTATTTCTACACAGTAAGCATCCATGTTCTCTTTGGTACAATCCCGGTCTTTATTTATTTGGTTGACAACTACCGCCGAGTCTCCATAGACGAGTAGTCTTTTGATTCCTAGCGATGTTGCAACTTGTAGGCCATGAATAAGAGTTTCATACTCTGCTTCGTTGTTTGTGGCTTGCCATAGAATTTATAGAATGTATTTGAGTTGTTTTCCTTCTGGTGCAATAAGTAGTACTCCAGCTCCTGCCCCTCCTAGTTTTAAAGATCCATCGAAGTACATTTTCCAATGATCCAGGATGGCATCCGAGTGGGTTGTTGTATTTTGGTCCATTCTGCGATGAAGTCGAATAATGCTTGTGATTTGATTGCTTTTCTTGGAGTGAATTCAATTTTGAGTGCTCGAGTTCGACCGCCCATTTTGAAATTTGTCCCTGTTGAGTCTTGATTTCTTAGGATATCTCCGAAAGTGGAAAATGCATTACGGACGATGATTTTGTGATCTTCAAAGTAATGCCCGAGTTTCCTTGATGTTATTAGGATTGCGTAGAGTAGTTTTTTGTACATGAGGATATCTCATTTTTGATACCGTGAGTACTTCGCTTATGTAGTAAATTGGCCTTTGTACTTCGTAAACGTGCCCTTGTTCTTCTCTTTCAACTACGATGGCCGTGCTTACTACTGAAGTAGTTGCAGTGATGTAGAGCATGAGATCTTCACCCTTCTTTGGTGGTACTAGTACTGGAGATGTGCTGATGTATGCTTTTAGCTTGTCGAAAGCTTCTTGTGCTTCTTCATTCCAAGTGAATTTATCCGTCTTCTTTAATAATTTGAAGAAAGGTAGGCCCTTTTCTCCAAGTCTTGAAATAAATCTGTTGAGTGCGGCCATGCAACTTTGTTAATTTTTGCAAGTCTTTTATATCGCCGGTGGTCCCATGTCGTTATTGCCTTGATTTGTTTTGTGCTTGCTTTGATTCCTCTCTCGACTAACTAGAAATCCGAGTAGTTGTCCTGATGAAACACCAAATACGCATTTGTTTGGGTTGAGTTTCCACTTCCATCTTTTGAGGTTGTCAAAAGTTTGTTGTAGATCTTCTATTAGAGAATCCGGGTTCTTTGTTTTGACGACGACGTCATCTACATATGCTTCCGCGTTCTTTCCGATTTGATCTCCTAAACAAGTTTGGATTGCTCTTTGATAAGTTGCTCCTGCGTTTTTGAGTCCGAAGGATATTGTTTTGTTGCAATATGCTCCGAACGGAGTGATGAAAGAAGTCTTGCTTTGGTCTTCTTCTTTTAGTGCAATTTGATGATATCCTGAATGCGTCTAAAAAAAGATAGTAAAAAGCTGCTCTAGCTGTTGAGTCCACTATTTGGTCAATCCTTGGTAACCCGAACGGGTCCTTTGGACAATGTTTGTTGAGGTCAGTGTAGTCGACGCATATGTGCCATTCGTCTGTGTTCTTTTTGTATACCAGAAGTGGGTTGGCTAACCAATCTGGATGTAAGATTTCTCTTATGAAGCCTGCTGCCAGTAATTTGGCTATTTCTTTCTTTATTGCTTCCTTCTTGTCGGGTGAGAATCGGCGTAACCTTTGTTTAATTGGTCTTGCTCCTTTGTTGATTTCAATTTTGTGCTCAGCCAACTCCCTTGGGACTCCTGGCATATCGGCTGGCTTCCAAGCAAATATGTCTTTGTTGTCCCGTAAGAAGTTGGTGAGCGCAAGTTCCTATTTGATAGGTAAGTGAGCACCGATGGTAGCGGTTTTGGTTGGGTCGCCGGTCCCTAGATCAATCTTTTTGGTGCCCTCGCCTTCGGTTTGTGGTGAGGATGATTTGTTTTTGGCTGGAATTTCTAATTCTTACGCTCTTACTTCAGGTTGTTGCCGAGTTGATTTCTCCTTGAACTTTTGAAGATATCTGTATGGACTGAACATCGCATTCATAGGCCCGTTTCAGATCTCCTCTGAGAGAAAGTACTCCGTGTGGTCCCAGCATCTTAAGTAGTAGATAAGGATAGTGTGGTATAGCCAAGAATTTTGCTAATGCTGGTCTTCCCAATATTGCATGATATGATGATTCAAAATCTGCGACTTCGAACTTGATGAGTTCCGTATGATAATTTGTAGGAGTTCCGAACATTACTGGTAGTATTATCGCTTTCGAGGGGCATTGCTGGCCTTCGGGTACTATTCCATAGAACGGTACACTTGTTGGTATAATCATTTTTGAGAATTCTGGCCCCATCTTCCGTAGAGAGTGTCTGCAAATATGATGTTGTGTCCTGCTCCTCCGTCAATAAGTACTTTAGTTACCGTTATAGCTGCAATCATTGGCCCGAGTACTAGCGGGTATAGCCCTGCGTTTCTGAGGCTTGTCCACTGGTCCTCACGTGAAAACTGTATTGGGTACCGAGACCAATTGTCGTCTGTAACATATTTTTATAAAACAAGTATTTTGTGATACAATCTACATTTGTAACACATAGTTTTATGTTACTACAAAATTTCTTAGGAACACATCCATGAATGTGTTACAAGAGTGTGTTACAATATCCTTGTTTTGTAGTAGTGCATTAGCAAGTTGTAGTATTCAATTTAGACCAATAACATCTTTTCTATAAATATATTAGTTGGGTTGATAAGGATATGATAATTTTACAATCTTACTACTTGTACGTTATCAAGGAGTCGCGTAGTAGTACAGAGCGATGTGACATACAGAGTCCTTTAGCTGGCCCTTAAAGCATTTGTGGCCCACCATATGTTCTAGCTTCTTGCAACGTACTGACCATGTATTGCATCAAAACAATTCAGAATTGATGCAATAAAAATCACATGTTGAATCAAAGTTTAGTACTATCAATCCATTGCAATAGTACCTCAAAATTGCACCCATATTCTAAATTGATGCAATACTACCAACATATTGCACCAAAAATCAATAGTAATGCAACAAAATATTTTTGATGCAATAATTTATATCTATTGCATCTCTTGTACGAAACCGGTGTGGTAGATCATACCTATTGCATCGACATAAATTACTATCGCATCCAACTTCTTTTCGATGCAATAACGACCATCTATTGCATCAAATTTTCAAAATGGATGCAATAGCAGCCACCTATTGCATCGAATTTGTGTTTGATGCAAGACAAAGTGATGCGATAGGGTCAAAATTTAGTGGTCTTTGGGAGTAGCTGGTTCCGCTGCCATGATTGTTCTCCAGGCTAGTTTGTCTTCTTGTTTGCTTCTAGAACCAGGGGACCTCTCGAGAATATTATCGCCATCTTGTTGCTCTTGGATTTTGAAACCCGTTGTCTACTGGATCATTGTCTTCTTCTTTCTTTTCTCTGTTTTCTTCTTTTTCTTGTCTGTCTTTCTTCATATATATTTCCTAGAATATTCGACATTCTCCCATTGGGTAAACTCCAGTTGGATGATAGATGCATTTTATTTTCTCGAGTTCTTCAAATTTTCTAGCTGGGTAGAATTTCTTTCTTTCGGTGGCGGCCACCGTGTTGTCCGAATATCTCTTCTTGTTGTGGTACTCTTGTCTGTTATCTGAGTTGTTCCATCTCCCTGAGTTGTCTTATCTATCCGAGTTGTTCCTTCTATCTGAGTTGTTTCTTCTATCTTGGTTGTTTCTGTTGTCTGGGAATCTTTCCCTTATTTTTTCCTCTGCCGTAATCATCTTCTCGACTGTTTTCTTGAACTCGTCGTTTGTTCATGGGTTTTCTTTGCAGTAATCGTGGAACATCCACCTTACTCTCAAGCCATATGAGAATGCTTCGATTACTTCTCTTTCGGTAATATCATGTACTTGTGCTCTTAGCTCTCCAAATCTTCTATAGAAATCCCTGAGGCTTTCTCCTTGATTTTGCTTTAAACCTTTTAACTTGGCCTATGTTATTGGGTGTATGAGTATCCCTGTGAAATTTTCACAAAAAGCTTTCTGAAGATCCCCCTATGTTTTGATTGAGCCTGGGCCCAACTTGTCGAACCATTGTAGTGGTAATGTTTCTAGTGCCATTGGAAAAAATAATGCTTTAATGTCGTCGTCTCCTCCGGCCAATTCCATTGGAAAAAATAATGTTTCTAGTGCCATTGGTAATGTTTCTAGTGCATTGGTTCTGTCTTGCCGTCGTATTTTGAGTGATTTGATGGTTTGAACTTATGAGGTAGTCTGACCATGAGTAGCCTTCCCGTGAAGCAGGGGAATCTGTCGGGTACTTTTTCTGGTTTGTAGTCGGAATCTGCTTGGCTGTTATATCTTGTAATAGATCTGAGAGGGCTTCGAGGAGGAGTCGGTAGTCTTTCCCTGTTTTCTCCTGTTCTCTCAGCCCAGTCGTGATTTGGTTGGGTTCTTCTACTGTGACTTGGGACAGATAATCTTTCAAATGCGGAAACTCTCCGACTTCTTTGGCTTGTTTGTTCAGAAGGTATACGACGAGGAGATACTCGGTCATCTTGTATCCTTTGTGCAGTAGTTCTGAGTAGGTTTCTGAGTCTAGCTTGCTCTTTACTTGGTCGTTGTATGGCATCGATTTCATCGATCAATTCCTGTATTTTGTTGATGGGGTCAAGTCTGGCCCTTGCTGTGGCTCGCCTTTCCTCGTCTTCTTTTTTGGCTCTTCTTTTATTGTACTCGGCTAACTCCTCTTTGTATTTGTGCCATGCTTCTCTGCGTTCTTGAACTCGATTCCGCCTTCCTCCCTTTTTCTTGTTTCTTCTTTCTCTCGCTGCCCTTTGGCTCTCAGTTTCTCCTTCTCTTGTAACGGAGTCTGGTGGGATATCGGCTTCTGATTCTTCTGAAGATTTGTAGCTGGGTTGAACTGGTGGTACCAGGGGTTGCCTGATCATGAATACTTCTTTGTGCGCCTTGAGCGAATAGTCAGATTCTTCTCCTTCTAAAGATCTTCCATATTGAAAAGGAAGGGGGGTTGGGGTACTTATCTTGTTCAGAGATGCTCCTTGAAGCGAGATCATTAGATTCCATCGCCTTTTGGATAGTATTTTGATATGTTCTTGCTGTGTTGTCGAGACCGTAGTGAAAACAACTCGGCACTTTCAGTAGACTTGGCCCTAAGGTTCCTTCTTCTGAGATCTTGAGATTTGAAAAAATTTCATGTGTCTCCGGTTCGGGTTCTTGAAGTAGTCGACCATGGAGAGCTCCGTAGTCATCTGCCTCGCAGATCTAGCTTTCGAAGACGAAGACTGAGCATTTGGGAAGAGCATTGTGTGTAGGCCCGCTGAGCCTTTGACGTCGAATTCGCTGAAAGCCCCTATCTGGCGCGCCAGCTGTCGGTGTTTAGCCACCGATAGCCTGCCACAGGATTCCCGCAGCAGTTGATTCGGATCTCGGTGAATACTAGAACTCGGCGGTTCACACAAGAGACACTCGGTTTATCCTGGTTCGAGCCCTCATCGTCAAGTAAAAGCTCTACTCCAGTCGGCCTTGGCCTTTTGCGTTGGATTGATGTATGATTGTGTGTTGTTTATCGCTTGTTACAAAGGGGGTGCTCTGGCTCCTTTTTATGAGAGAAAAGAGCCAAAGCTTTGGTTCTAATCCTAGTCGGACTAGTAAAGAGAGTTCTGTTCCTATTACAGGAGTTACTTTCTATCTGTCTAACTAGGATAGGACGTCATATACTCAGAATTGGTCCTCTTGCTTCCGTCTTGCTGCCCCGTCTGGGTAAGAGTTATGCCGATAGGGGACCGTCTTGGTCCCGCATCGACATTGCGGCAGGTGCGCTTGGAGGCAGATGAGGCGGCAGCAGCCACTGTTTGCTTCTGACTAATGCTGCGAGTTTCCATACAAGGCAGGGCACGCTCGAGAGGAGGGTGGCCGGCCGGCTGAGACTAGGCGGCGGCCAGCGGAAGTGGGCGGATGCATGGATCCAATTCCAACCGATAGCTCTTGGATTGGATTCATTGACGGTGGGTTGATCTGGAAGGAATTGGGGATTTTTGCTTGATTGCCTTGTTCCAAGATGAAGTTCAGCTCGAACCACCATAAGAGAAGCTTGGGACTCGCGAGGAGCTCGCTGACGACAACATCGACGACCGTGAGGATGGTACCAGGGGCGACGTCCCCACCGGCAAAGGAGTGAAAGCCCTAGTTTGGTTTTGGATAATTGATAAAACCTTTGAGACTAATCATTTGTGGCTAAGTGTGTGTAGCTAAAGAAAGGATAGTCCTTGACAAGTGATGGAGACATGGAGATGATCATGGTGATGGTGATGTACTCCAAAAGATGCTGATCAAGTGCTCCAACTTGAAAAGAAGAAAGAAAAAATCAAAATGGGCTCAAGACAAAGGTATATTTGATAGGGCCATTTTTGTTTTGGCACTCAAGACACCATAGAGGGTGTGAGTGCATTTAGGATAAATAGCCATACTATTAAGACGGGTACTCTCAATGCAAAAATGGTTATCAAAGTGCCACTAGGTTTTTTCTTTCCATGCATATGCATTAGGACAGCGAAATAAACCCTTAGAAAATGATTTAAAAATACTAACACATGTGCACAAGTGGAGAGACACTTTAGTGTTGGCACAGTGAGGAGAGCTTTTCTGAGGGGCATCGGATCTTTGGGTCCGGAGGCGTTGGACGATCGATGACCCCTGTGAAGATTGGCACTATATAGTAACGTGCATCGGAGCATCTGATGATCTTACATCTACGCATCTGGTGCAAAGTGTTTCGACTCTGGCTCTGCCGTCAGATGGCATCGGACACTAGGGTGCGTCCGTTGCAACACCGTTGGATGCGTCTGATGTGTTTGTGATAGGTTTGGTATCTCTCTGCATAGCATCCGGTGTTTTGGCGTAGCGTCTGTTGAGGTCCATCTACGCGTCTGACGCTCTGTCAAGAAAACAAAGCAACTAGCCGTTCGCGCGGGCAATGATCGTTTTTAAATTTGGGCACATGGCGTCGCAAGGATGCTCAGGTGTGAGTGTCGGACGCGTCCGATGCATAGCATCTGAGCGTTTGATGCCTCCGAGTTTGGCTGACTTTGTGAGTAACAGTTGGGGGTGATGTCTCACCCCTATAAATAGAAGTTGGCCGGCTCCAAGGACCCTCTCTTGCACTTTTGACATACTTGTGATCCTTGTGAGCCTAAACAAAGCCTCCCACTCTCTCTACTTCTTGATTGTGCATTCAAAGTGAGATTGGGAGTGATTCCAAGTGCATTTGTATGAGAGCTAGCATCTAGTGGCACTTGAGAATCGTTGAGCAGCGTTTGTGCTTATTACTCTTGGTGATTATCATCACCTAGATGACTTGGAGCTGTGGTGGAGGTCTGGCAAGAGTTGGTGATTGTTCCTGGCCGGCTTCCGTGATTTGTGAGGGGTTCTTGCGCCTATTCTCCATGGGAGATTCATGAAAGGTGACTCTAGTGGATTGCTCGTGTCATTGAGTAACCTCACTTATGGGTAGTTGCTAGCGGCACCCGTGAAGGGTTAGGCATTGGAAGCCTATTAGCTCACGCAACACCAAGTGGTGGTCGATACAATAGGGACTAGCGTGCTGGCAAGCACGTGAACCTCGGGAGAAAAAATATTGTGTCTCTTTGTCTCCCTTGGTATTCTTGGTGTTCATATTGTAATTGATATATTCATCTCTTGCCCGACATCGGTAACAATCACCCTATCACTTGTATTACATTGTTTCATATTTTCTCTAGTGGTAGCATTAGTGTATTCTAGTTCTCTAGCTTGATCACCTAGGTGTTAACTAGCAAATTAGTCTTTGTGTGTGAAGTAGAGATCATGGCATACTAGAATTGACATTAGTTGCCTAACAAGTAGAGCTAGAGAATATCGCATTTATGCCATTTGTTATACTAACAATTTGCTCTAGTGCTTTTGTAGATTTTTAATTAGGCTATTCACCCCCTCTAGCCGAGAAAATTGTTATTCTATGACTCTAATCGTGTGGCTTCGCTATTCTATGACTCTTAACATCGACTTCGCTAAAATATGACTCCAAATGTTTGCGCTTTGTAATACATATGATTTTGTTTATTTTAATTATTTTTGAAGTCTCAAATACATGTATTTTTTATTAATGACCGTATTGCCCTTCTTTTATTCTCACGTACCCATCCAGAGACAGGTGCGACTCTTCGCCTGAACACGCCGCCGCTAGCCGCTAGCTGCTCGCCGCCCGCCACCCCTCCCTAAGCAGCCGCCTAGCCATGGATGGAGGAGAGTCGCCCCCTGAAAGTGCTCACGCAGGGCCAATCGCCATGGACGCAGAGAGGAGTGAACTGGAGCCGCCGGAGGCCTGGGAACGGCTACTTCGCCGACGCCGCAGGTCTGATCGCCATTAAGTGGCCTAAGTACTGGATCAAAATTGGCGCCGTGCTCTCCTCCGTCGGCCTCTACGTGTCGTTGATAAGCAACACGACCTACCTACTCGCCGGCGTGGCGGCGATGTGCGCCATGCCGTCGGCGTTGCTGGTGCTCGTCATGGCCTTCGCTGGCTGGGAGATGTGCGTGGCCGGCGCCACCAGCACCAGCGTCGTGGTGTACTACCAGCCAAGGGCCAGCGACTTTTTTTTTTCAGAAATGAGGCATGGCTTGCTGTCTCTCGTCTCCGACTTCGGACAGCAGGGCGGCAGGCGCGTGCGTGATCGATTTTCGGCGCAGTGTTGGACTCGAGTTGCCGTCCGCTGGCTAGCTAGCAGAGCAGAGCAGCTACACACGAGGAATCGATCAAGCAGCTCGGCTAACAACGGCGAGTGCGACAGGCAAGCTCGAGGTCGACGACGTGACGTCGACGGTGATGATGAGAAGCTTCGTGAATGAGGGGGTAAAAGGGTCACTTTAAAACAAATACATGAGAAAAGAGATTAAAACAAACAAAATCATATGTATTACTTAAGCGCAAACATTTGGAGTCATATTTTAGCGAAGTCGACGTTAGAAGTCATAGAATAGCAAAGCCACACGATTAGAGTCATAGAAAAGCAATTTTCTCCCTCTAGCCATTTAGGACCTTTCAAGGAGGACTAGGCATCATGGATCCCCGAGAGGCATTCAAGCTATGGTGCCATGGAGGCAAGGATGGTGCTCTGCTCTACACCATATCAAGTTGTAGTGCCCTCAGCTCTACACGTGCGGCGCGGCCTGTGCATGGTCTACTTTGGCGCGTGGTTGGTGGTGTGCAGCAGGTGCAGTGACAGTCATTGGCTCCATGACATTTTTGATACTCCTTAACACCATCATTAAATACCAGGTTGTCATCCCAACAATGATGTCAGGAATGTGGTATTAAATCATGCAACTATAAATGAGGTATCCGCAGCGCCACGATAAAATACCATTGTAGCATTTTATTGGGAGTCAACCCAATTGTCATATTTATTTAATCCCATGGGAAAGGATGGCTAGAGAATATTAATGTGTATATATACTTAGAATCCACATGACATAGGACATACTTATGCAGGGGTAAGCCAAATAGATATATTTGTTAAGTGTAGGACAATGATAAATCACTTAGAGATAGAAATAGAAACTCTCTACTGTAACAAGGAAAAAACAGGAGATTAGTTAAGAGATTAAATTCCTATATAGTGTTAGATTTACTAAGCCTTTACATCTACTCTAGTACATTACTCTCATCTATAGTATTGATGACTCTAAATTACACATATGGAACATCACGAGGGAGGTTTGTGAACATAGCATGCTCCTCCTTCGTGACCATGTTCTGCTAGTCTTATAAACAGGGGGCAGAATACATAGGACTCAACAAGATTGTCACACCCACGATCTACCACCAAACCCGGCCTATAAAGTGCATTCGTAGGTAAATAGTATATAAGCACCATGCTTACATAATGTCGACCACTTAACCCACTCCAGTACTAAGCTAAGCGCTTCAAGATCATATGAGATAGTTTATCATCAAGCAATACTATATCAAGCAAAACACTAGAATAAACTAGGAACATAATAAATTGAAACATAATAATATAGAGTAAAGTCATAATAATAAGGGGGATTGTTGGCGGTAATTACCGACATACTTTATCCGCCAACTATTATTCAAAAAGGGAAAATTATCATAGATATATTCACATATACCTTTACTATTGACCTATTTCCACTTGTATTGGAGAATTATTGATTTATAGGAAACATACAGGAAATAGAGGAAAAGGTCACAAGAATACGCTTTCTGGCAAGGCGTACTTCAACAAAATAAGCAAAGCCCAAATCAAAAGGACACAACTGGGCCAACAACCCATGGGAGAAGGGTCCAGGAGCAGTAGGAGGGCCATGGGCCAAAGCTAGGGCCGAGGGGGCCCACCCCTGGTACGGCCGCACCAGGGTGCGGGCGCACCCCTAGGAGGGTCGGCCCAGCCCATCTTCTGCAGGCGGTTCGTGAAGGCGGTGCTGAGGTCGGTTTGGCCCGGCATTTACTTCCCCTACCCCTGGAACCGACCATTAGACTAGTATATAAGAGAGGGGGCACTCCCTCATATTACACACAACACACTACACCTCTCACTTGTACTCTCAAGTGTACCTCTCCACTTTTCTCTTTATCCTTAGTAGTAGTAGAGGAGCAAGGCTCAACTTGTAAGAGGAGGAGAATCTTGGCTACTCTTGGTATGAATACTATTCTTTCTATTATGCTCTTCTTCTCTTTTTATCAATATAGCAATGTTCTAGAATTAGAGTATAGTTCTTATACTATGATCTTATTGTGTAGACTAGGTAATAGTTTGTGTGATAGGATCAAAGAACATAGAACTTCTAGTTCATATGCCTTGTTCATGATATGCTTGCTAGTCCATAGTGTTCATATCATATTCTTAGCATATAGAGCTCTATTTTTAATCGTTCATACACTTAGATGATTAAGAATAGAGTTGTGGGAGGGATGGTGGTACATCCAAGTTCTTTACTTGTTCATCCGTAGGGGTGAGAGACCAGGGGGCTTGGGTAGCTATTTTATATGCGAGCATGGTGCTCGGGTATAGGGTAGCCGGTGATTGCATTTCATAGTCCACGGATGAGGGGGTAGGCGGTAGTAGTGACAGCCCCCCCTGTCCGTCCCCTTGTAATCCCCCACGTTCGGCTATGGTGTAGGAGTTTAAATTACCACCCATCTCGCTGGCAGACCAGCGGCCGGTAGTCTTCCCATCCATCGCAAACACAACTCTATCTCTGACTCATGTATTTGTATGACTAACCACTATCTAGACATTAGTTGTGTTAGGACCATTGCTCCCGTAGGATATTCATTTATTCTTTATTCTTTTATTCTTTATGCTTCATTCATTTTTTCCGCTTGAGAGGCATTTATCTGGTGTGTGTCCACTATCATGAAAACCATATTGTTTACCCCTGTTATGAATATTGGTCTACCTTTCATACAACGTATAGTATTCATGATTATGGTTTCATACTAAAATCTACACTAGCCTTTCTTTAGGAAAATATAAATATGACACCTAGGATTCCTCCGGGTTGAAATGCTACAATGGTAATTCCGTGCGCTTGCGGATTAACATCCAAAACTGCAAAGGTTTACTGGATCACCGTTACCTCTTTCCTATAGTTGGGAATATAGTTTTAGTACTAGTGTTAAGGAATGCTGAAAGTGCGCCGTATAGCATCTTCAAGACACTAGCCGCTAAGGCTATAATCCTAATGCTATTAGGGATATAACTCTCTTGACAGAGGTAAGAATAGTCTTGGCATGCCACGGTGCCCGTGCCAGGCTATTTTGAAACTATCATCAGAGGTATATCACTAGTAGCAGTAAAGAAAATAACTTGTGAGGTGTGCCCCAGTGCCATGGCTGATCTAGTGATATGGTAGCTGAGGTACACCACCCCAAGCATTTCTTACTCATTATCGGGGATAGATTTACCTCTATTCTCAGTAATGATGTTAAAAAATGTCAACCGCATTTCTAGCATTGTTACCAGGGGTCCAAACCTGGTGATGCGTTAAGAAACGCCAACAAACATTTCTGGCGCTGTTGCTGGGGAAGGCTAGGAAAGATTTCATATGAAAATATAAACTTGGATAATTGATGGGGACGTGATTCCCGATCTTCCGTCAGGTTCAAGATAACTATCGATTTGGTCAGAGAGCGACACGCCGATCCGGCACATGATTCCCGATCTTCTGTCAGGTTCAAGATAACTATCGATTTGGTTGGAGAGCGACACGCCGATCCAGCTTTAGATCACAAAGACCCAAATCCTGCAACCTTAGCACCACGTCTCCTCTGGTTATCAACCGTGTCACAATCCGGTTGACCTCAACAAGAAGGCTAATTCCTGCTGCGAATCGAAGAACACAAGCAAGAACAAGATAATACGCAACTCAAATGAAGTGACAATTGCAGATATATGATTAAGATCCCAACGTGGGGTTTCACAAACCGATAACGGCGAGTGTTCGATGACAGATTGATCTAAAGCAAAACCCAAACCCTAACATAGGCGGTGGCTACTGATTATATGGTCTAAGGGATGTGCAAGCACCCTCATTCACGTCCTCCTCATGGGCCTATACGTTACATGGTTCGACGGCCCAAAAGACAACAACACAGCACCCAAATAGATTCTGGACGCTCAGTTGTTTCGATGATTCCTGCTGACTCCGATGGAATTTGGACCTCAAACCAAAGCCATTAGTTAGCTTATGAAATTATCTTTCCATCCATATGTGGATCATCAAAAACGGAGTTCAAATGTGTCCTGGGCGTCCAATTTATCGCTTGCTGGTTCTGAAGGCCGAGACTAATGCGAACTCGAGTTGGACTGGGCCTCTGGCTTGGCTTGGACGCCCATGCTGGCCTCCTAAGGTGGTGGCCAAGGAGGAGGACGTCCAAGGGCTTCCTTGGTGTGTTCTCCATCTTCTCGGGATGTGCTCCAACTTGGGCCAGGGTCCCAAGTGTGAATATCAAGCACATGACGATGATGTCGCTCCTCAATCGCACCCTGGATGGTTGAGTTACGGCCTTCCCAACGAGGTATTATCGGGTCGCCGACGAATCTTGATTGCCCTGCACTTTGAGAATTGTTTGTACCTACAAGCAAATAAATACATGCACATGTGGAACTAAGTGAGTTGCATAAATATTTATTGAACGAGCTCACCTTATAATCCATGGCTGTATCCGAAGGTGTCATGTCCTCATCATCCTCCCCTTCTTGATAGCAAACCGTCCTCGGTTCAAGGTTAGGTGCAGGACAGGTTGTAGATAGCAGCCAACATAGCTCCCCTTCTTGAAACTTAACTTGTTTCTTTGTAACAAAACTAGGAGCACTTGACATGGCAAGATTATAGCTATTACAGCCCGGAGATTTCAGATTTGCACAAATATAGACACGATGCACCATATACTCTCCTTTGTAATTATATTTGCCAACAAAATGATATGTATATCTAGACAACCATGGCAATTCAGCATATTTAAATTTCTTTTTCAAACTACTCAAAGAACACAAAGTTTGAAACTCAATATAACCCAAAGTATTTAATGAGTGCAATAATTTTAGTTCATCTTTTTCAGTAGTAATTGGAAGCAAAAGTCTATTTTCAGCATAAGTATTTTATTCCAAAACAAAGAATTCAGTTTCCTTCACAAATTGAGGCATAGGAATAATTATAGAACTACACAATTCTTCTTTATCACAACTATCAGTAGGACAATCCTTTTGTGTTAAAGGTAAATCAAGAGAAGGTTCTAAAATCACATTAATAGCATTATTGGTGGGCAAATTCAGCACATCAAGAGAGCTCTTACCTGAAACGGTTACATGTTCTTTCTCTATTACCTTGTCCTCTTTCTTGGATACATGCTGCAAACTATTAGTTTCAACAAGAGACAAAGCAATATCTTTATTTTGTAAAAATTCAGATTTAGATAAAGATATCTTAACATCTGAAATAACCCATTCTTTTCTAAAAGGCTCATTCTTTCTTCTCTCTACTCTCATAAGATCTTCTCTTAAAATTTCAGCAGCGGTCATAGGTATGAGAGTAATGTTTCTACCATTATATTTGAATGAATATTTATTAGCAATCATATTGTGCATAACCTTATTTTTAGATATCCATGGTTTACCAAATAGCAATTGACAATATTGCATTGGTACTATATCAAATTCTGCGCTATCCTTATAAGTACCAATGGAAAACTCAATGCGTGCAATTTCAGTTACATTTATCTTATCCTAATAATTCACCCATTTGATGTAGTATGCATATGGATGTAGTCTTGTGGTCAAGCCAAGCTTCCCGACCAACTCTAAGCTTGCAAGGTTGTTGCTTGTCTTGCCATCTATCATAACACGACAACGTCGATCCTTCACAACAAAGTATGTTTGGAACACGTTGTTGAACTGGTTTTGCTCCGCCTTCTCCATTTGAGAACTGAGTACTTGCTGTGCAAGTTCCATAGTACATAGGGAAGGTAGCGGTGGACGACGTCGTTGTAGCAAAGCGGAGGAGGCTACAGTGCCCACTTGTGCAATTATTTCATCTATCCTTGTAGAGAACTCGTCCCTAAATTTCTGCAAGTCAAACTTAGAAAGAATTTTGTTGTTTGATATTGTTAGCAATAAAAATAATTCCCTATCAGCTATTTATAGCTCGGTGGAATCACGCTCTAACACGCCTTACCAAATTCTTACAAGTGTTCTTACCAAAGCAAGACAGTGGATGGTACAACCGGCGGCTGGTTCGTGATACATGTGAGGATGTGGCACCAAAATTGCAAAGGTCTTTTTCTATACTGATCTGAAGTATATATGTGGAGTTTGGGAGGCTTCAATATAGTAGCAAGGAATAACAATAATTTAATTCAGAAATTGCAAGATTGAAAAGTAGTCCCAAGCTAGTCTATGTCGCTAGTCTAAACTTGTCCTGGACCTAGTTCAAACAAGCAACAATACAACCCGACACGAGGACACAAAGGATGCAAGCACCCCGGATGGTTGAGTTACGGCCTTCCCAACGAGGTATTATCGGGTCACCGACGAATCTTGATTGCCCTGCACTTTGAGAATTGTTTGTACCTACAAGCAAATAAATACATGCACATGTGGAACTAAGTGAGTTGCATAAATATTTATTGAATGAGCTCACCTTATAATCCATGGTTGTATCCGAAGGTGTCATATCCTCGTCAATAATATACTTGTGTAAAAGTAGACTTTGTTCATACAAGATATCTTTTCTTGTTTTCTCCTGTTGTGGATGAAAACAGATAGTGTATGAATGGGTTCGATTTGCCAAAAAACTTTACCAGCAATCCAGAGGCTATCTTGAAAAAGACTCGGTCCCGTACCATTTCTTCTTCAAGAACTCCACCGACAACCGAACGATCCACGCCGCTTTTTGAGATCACCGCTATGACCGGAAAGTCACTCCGCGAGTACTCTGTCCCCAATGTTGCCAACGTGCCCATTGGGCCCGCTGTCAACCTTGGTGACAAGAACTTTGAACTTTGCACCGGTCTCATCACTATGGTGTAGGCAAGCACATTCTGTGGCTTGCCGAGTGAGGACGCCAACGCTCATCTCCAACGGTTCCTGGAGCTGTGCGACACCATCGTCATAAAAGACGTCGCACCGGAGGCTATCCGTCTTCGCCTGTTCCCCTTCTCCCTCATGGGAAAGGAGAAACAGTGGTTCTACAAGGACCGGGAAGCTGTTGACACCTGGGCCAAGTGCTTAGCGGCATTCCTCGCGAAGTTTTTCCCTCTAGACAAAACAACTGCCCTTAGAGGGAAGATCACATCGTTCCAGCAGAGCAGCTTGGAGAACATCCTCGAAGCATGGGATAGGCTGCAAGACTACATTCAAGCCTGCCCACACCATAGGATGGAAGATTGGATGATCCTGCAAACCTTCTATGAGGGGTTAATCCCCATGTTGAAGGGCCATCTGGACGCTACAGCTGGAGGAGCATTCCTCTCCCTCACCATCACTAGGGCGAAGGCCCTGATCAAGAAAATCTTGTCCAATCAAGGATGGGGGAGGAAAGGTTCCAGTCACAAAAACAAAAAGGCATGCATACTGTCAAGGAGGCAGATATGCTTGTCGCAAAAATGGACCTAAAGAGCCCATGAAAAAGATGCCATGAAGAAGGGCTATGTCCAGGCTATAGACTAACACATGACGTGTGAAGTTTGTGGCAATGTTGGCCATTCGAGGAATGATTGTCCTGAAACCCATGAAGAAGCTACCTACATCAACAACAGCAGCAACGGGTATCGTCAACAAAAGAATGGCGGATGGAACAATCAACCACACCAACAAGGAGGTAATTCGAACTTCAATTCAAATTATAATTTAAATCAACCTTCCTTGAAAGACATGGTATTAGGCCAAGCAAAAATAAATAAAAATTTGAATAAAAAGTTATCTTTCAATGACAAAATGTTTGAAAACTTAAATACGAAAATAGAAAACCTCTCCTCTGCCATTAATAATCAAATGAGCTTCAACAAAATGATAGAATCTCAGTTAGCTCAAATAGCTGCCGCTATTCTGCCGATCAAACAGGGGATCCGGGGGCAACCCGAGAACCCTCCCGATAATCCTTTTACGACTAAATAAAGGAGGAAAGTAGGTCTAACCCACCGGACCATAAATTGGGTGAATCCTCGCCGCGGGTAAACGGTATGAATCAAATTTATACATATTCCTAAAAAAACTTAAATTAGGGTTTTATTATTAAATGAATATTTTGGTGCATTTCAAAAAATTTAGAAAAATCTCGCAAAAATCATTTTCTGCACTAAAATAATTTGGCATTTTCAAAACTTATTTTTTCAGAATTTTTAAAAATAAAAAATTCAAAGAAAAATTAATAAAATTTTAAAATCAAAAGAGCCGTTGGGGGTCTCACCGAACCCCCAACGGTTTGAATTGAGGTGGCCGTTGGGAGCTACCGGCCAAAGGGGGAGCAAGCGGGCCTCCCCCGGTGCGGGCGCACCGGGTGCGGCAGACCCGTGCCGGCACCAATGGCTCCCTCGCCGGTAGGCGGGTGCGGGTGGGACGTTGCCTCCTCCCCCTCCATGGCAGTTGCTCTACCTATAAATAAAAGGGAGGCCGGGAGGAGGCTCTCCACCCCCAGACACTCTCCATTTTCTCTCCCTCTCATTTCACTCTCTAGCTCACTCCTGCTCTCACCAATTCTAGCAACACAAGAGCAAGAAATCCTAGCTCCCGCAGCAAGCCCTCGCTAAGCAAGCCACTTCCAAGCTCTTGCTTCACCACCCACCATGAAAAGGTTCAAGGAGGGAGTGGCGGAAGCCGTCAAGAAGATGACAAGGTCCCGCTCAAGGTGGTCGCGAGGGAGCTCAAGCACCCACTACTCCACCGAGCATGAAGAAAGCTCAGTGCATGAAGAGACTCTCCCGGTCGTGGAGGAGGAACAAGCACCGATGGATGCCACGCCCGACATCGACCTAGAAGGGGATCGAGAGGAGCAAGCCTACAACCTTATCAAGGAGCTCACGTATGCCCACACGCTGGTATACGACCCCGACATCCTCACAAAAATAGGTATGGATGAAGAATTTACTCTCATTTGGAAGCATGTCGGGTGGGAAGGTATTGATCCGATGTGGGAAACGGGCTCTCGATTTCTTACCATGCAATTCTTGTGCACTTTAAAGGAGGTATATGGTGGAATTAGCTTTTGCATGTTTCAAACTGAGTATTTTGTCTTGTGGAAGGATCTTAGCCAACATCTAGGGTTTAACAAGAAATGCTCTTTTTATCTTGATCGTACCCTAAGTAACTTCAACCGTTTCTCTTTTTGGGAAGCAATTTCGGGGGAAGTTCAAACTGGCAAGTTCAAACCTAGAAATGCTCAAATCCATCACCCTACCCTTAGATTCATGCATAAGTGGATGACCATGACCTTATTTGCTAGAGAATATATCCGCTATGTTTATAGTGATGAGCCAAAACTGCTGTATGCTATGGTAAAGAAAATAAAAGTTGCCCCTGTTAGAGAGATAGTTGCTCACTGGTTATGCTATTTTTCGCACACGACTACTATCCCATGTACCTCCCTAATAATTCGCGTCCTCACAGCCGTCGATGCTTTAGAAGGGAAGGAGTTGTCTGATTTCTTCGATATTCCTGTTCCTAGAGTAATGATAACTGAAGATTCTCTTATACATGGACATCACTTGAAAAAGAATGCAGCCGGTGACCTTTTATACTCTCCTAGTGGTGCACTCGAAATCCGGTTACCTAACCCAGATCTTTGATTGTACAAATGTACTGAACTAACCCTTCCGATCATTTTATGAGAGGAAGCTAGCAGGAGAAGTGTTTCTGGCAGGTCAACCCGGAGTACCACTCAAAGAGGAGAAGCATCAAGCTCACACCAACCCTAGCCAACACCACCCCCTTTCTTCTCATCGATGGGACAGCCGGGGTATCACCCAGCAATGCACACTCCAGGATATACTCCTGAAATGCTTGCTGCTTGGGGCATACCCCGCACCCATATGAGGCTAGAGGGTCGGGGGTACCGCAGGCTGGGGATGAGGCTTAGGGAAGCCACCACCACTCCTCGGACTCCGAGGGAATGCCACCCCATGTGCCACCTCGCCAGTCAGTCACATTGGAGACCCTTCACACTCAGTTGGGCGGACTTGTGATCCGCACTGATGAGTTACAAGAGGAGATGGCACGGCAGTACCGCCAACAACAACAATGGCAACTCCAAAATCAACAGTGGCAACAACAGCATCATCAGCATCACCAAAGCGGTGGTAGATCGAAAAAAAGAAGAACAACGGTGGGCCCACCTCAACGAACAAATGAGGGTCCGGTATGAGCAACAAAGAGGCCTTCGGAGGTTCTAGGGTTTCAACCTTAGAGGCTAGGGTGCAAGCCGGCTTGGGGGAGGACCCCCACTCGGGTATCATTGCATTCGCATATTTAATTTCTGAATATTTTCCTTTTCCCCGCATATGCATATTTAAATTCAAAAAAAATATATATATATATAATCAAGAGGATTCCACTCCAAATATGTGAAAAATGCTATGTATAGTTTTTTCCTTGTTGAAATGATGAATATTTGCTCTATTTCATGATTCATCTGCCTAGCTTATGACTTAGTTTTCTTCCAAGATTTAAGTTTATTGGTTTTAAAAATATTCATTCTAGAAACCTGAAACCTTACTGGGATTCATAAAGCTTGATCTAGTCTAGGGATGGCATGAAGCTTGATTTGCTAAGACTAAGAATTTGTTACAATCTTACTCTGAGAAAAGCTTGAATACCGGAGTCTTAAAAATTTAAATAAAAACCAAAGTCCTTTGATATGATCTAAAGTAGATTACTTTGTTATGCACCCATGATCGGAAATCACATACACAATAAAAACCATTTTTTTTGTTTTCTATGTATCGATTCTTTTTTAAAAGTCAAAAAAGAGTGTGGGCTATAAAAATAAAAAGATGTCATGCCAAAGAAGCATGAGCCAATAAAAGATGCCATACCAAAAAGGTATGTGCCCAAAAAAAAGAGAGAATAAAACAAGGGGTGCAAAGACACCCGCCCGAGCGAAAAAGATGGGTACAAAAAGTACCCACCAGAGAGATAGCCCCCACTTCTCAGAAAGACAGAAAAGAGATAGTCATACATAGGAGTTCAAAAAGAAAAAGAAAATAAACTTTCTTTCCGATCAAAGTGTATAGCTTGGTAATTTGCTATGATCTAATCATTTGACTTTGCTCTTCATACAAAAATGCAAACTCCAGAAAGAAGCAATTCAAAAGAGTAGAATTTATACAAAATCTATGTCTATCTCTCTTGCTAAAATACCAAACCTAAAGACAAAGTGATAGCTATAAGCCCCACAAGTGACAAGTAAAAAGGATGAGTATAAAAACCAATTCATTTAGATCAAGGAGGAAAGCTTTGTTATAATCCTGGCACTTGTAAAACATAATCGGCATTGTAGCAACTACTGATCAACAACCAAGTTCTTAGCTTTGCTCGAGGACGAGCAAAGGGTAAGCTTGGGGGATTTTGTTGGTGGTAATTACCGACATACTTTATCCGCCAACTATTGTCCAAAAAGGGAAAATTATCATAGATATATTCACATATACCTTTACTATTGACCTATTTCCACTTGTATTGGAGAATTATTGATTTACAGGAAACATACAAGAAATAGAGGAAAAGGTCACAAGAATACGCTTTCCGGCAAGGCATACTTCAACAAAATAAGCAAAGCTCAAATCAAAAGGACACAACTGGGCCAACAACCCATGAGAGAAGGGTCCAGGAGCAGCAGGAGGGCCATGGGCCAAAGCTGGGGCCGAGGGGGCCCACCCCTGGTGTGGCCGCACCCTGGTGCGGGCGCACCCCTAGGAGGGCCGGCCCGGCCCATCTTCTGCAGGCGGTTCGTGAAGGCGGTGCTGAGGTCAGTTTGGCCCGGCATTTACTTCCCCTGCCCCTGGAACCGACCATTAGACTAGTATATAAGAGAGGGGGCACTCCCTCATATTACACACAACACACTACACCTCTCACTTGTACTCTCAAGTGTACCTCTCCACTTTTCTTGTTATCCTTAGTAGTAGTAGAGGAGCAAGGCTCAACTTATAAGAGGAGGAGACATCTTGGCTACTCTTGGTATGAATACTATTCTTTCCATTATGCTCTTCTTCTCTTTTTATCAATATAGCAATATTCTAGAATTAGAGTATAGTTCTTATACTATGATCTTATTGTATAGACTAGGTAATAGTTTGTGTGATAGGATCATAGAACATAGAACTTCTAGTTCATATGCCTTGTTCATGATATGCTTGCTAGTTCATAGTGTTCATATCATGTTCTTAGCATATAGAGCTCTGTTCTTAACCGTTCATACACTTAGATGATTAAGAATAGAGTTGTGGGAGGGATGGTGGTTCATCACACAACATCCAAGTTCTTTACTTATTCATCCGTAGGGTGAGAGACCCGGGGGGCTTGGGTAGCTGTTTTATATGCGAGCATGGTGCTCGGGTATTGGGTAGCCAGTGATTGCACTTCATAGTCCACGGATGAGGGGGTAGGCGGCAGGTAGTGACAGCCCTGTCCGTCCCTTGTAATCCCCACGTTCGGCTATGGTGTAGGAGTTTAAATTACCACCCATCTCGCTGGCAGACCAGCGGCCGGTGGTCTTCCCATCCATCGCAAACACAACTCTATCTCTAACTCATGTATTTGTATGACTAACCACTATCTGGACATTAGCTGTATTAGGACCATTGCTCCCATAGGATATTCATTTATTCTTTATTCTTTTATTCTTTATGCTTCATTCATTTTTTCCGCTTGAGAGGCATTTATCTGTGTGTGTGTCCACTATCATGAAAACCATATTGTTTACCCCTGTTATGAACATTGGTCTACCTTTCATACAACGTATAGTATTCTTGATTATGGTTTCATACTAAAATCTGCACTAGCCTTTCTTTGGGAAAATATAAATACGACACCTAGGATTCCTCCGGGTTGAAATGCTACAACGGTAATTCTGTGCGCTTGTGGATTAACATCCAAAGCTTCAAAGGTTTACCGGATCACCGTTACCTCTTTCCTATAGTTGGGAATATAGTTTTAGTACTAGTGTTAAGGAATACTGAAAGTGCGCCGTATAGCATCTCCAAGACACTGGCCGCTGAGGCTATAATCCTAATGCTATTAGGGATATAACTCTCTTGACAGAGGTAAGAATAGTCTTGGCATGCCACGGTGCCCGTGCTAGGCTATTCTGAAACTATCATCAGAGGTATATCACTAGTAGCAGTAAAGGAAGTAACTGGTGAGGTGTGCCCCAGTGCCATGGCTGATCTAGAGATATGGTAGCTGAGGTACACCACCCCAAGCATTTCTTACTCATTATCGGGGATAGATTTACCTCTATTCTCAGTAATGATGTTAAGAAATGTCAACCGCATTTCTAGCGTTGTTACCAGGGGTCCAAACCTGGTGATGCGTTAAGAAACGCCAACAGGGATACAAAGCTATACCGGCCTTCGGATGATGAATCCAGAATCCCGAGCATAGCTCTACTCTACTTGAACCTTGCTAGCTAATGCCCAACTAGAACTTGAAGTATTGGAGTTCTATTCTAATTCTCTAAGGATGGAACCCTTCACTCTCGCTAAGAGAGAAAATAATGAATTCGGGTTTCTTGGGCTCTCCTCCTAGGGGGGTCCTGCCATTCTTTTATAGCCTAGTGGGATGAACGTGAGCCATCAGATCAAGCTGACTTCGATGAATGGTGGAGATTACTCCTCAAATGCCGTGGAGTGTCCTAGGCAAAACGGACCACGAGTGGACCATGGGCCAGATCGACTGGTCTAGGGTGGGACCGGCCGATCCCACCTAGGGCCCAATCTCCATCCACTTTGGCGCAGTGTCGTCTGATGTCCTGTAGTTTCTTCCTGTGCTGCCGTGCAGTCTATTTATGCATTCTACACTCCGATATACTTCTGGGATTGCATTTTTCTAGTTTACACTTGCAGAAATAGTGAAACACCAAAACTCATGGAATTCTATCAGTGTAACCCCTATTCCTACATTGGTGATCTCAATTGTACACTCTTTGGTGTTTAGTTGACCTATAGATTTGGTATTTAACAGCCATCAACAACTCCTCCAGCTTAACCTTTGCTAGTCCCTTAGCAAACCAAACTCTTCAAATGGATCAGGAGTTGCTACAATATCACAAATAAAAATTTCTCCTTCTAGAACTAGAGTAAACCATTCTGACTTTTAGACTTACCTATATTACCTACAACCGTGGGGCTTAACATCCTTCACTTTGGGTCATGAGCAATGGAAAGACAAAAAGATCAAGTCAAGCACTTTGTCTCAAAGTTCTTTTGTTTAACCAGCTTTCTGGAGTTTTATAGATTTTCAAAATAAAGCTCAGAGATTCGTTGTATGAAACTTTCAAGTCTCTAAGATATGTGGTATTTTTGGAATCCTCACTAAGGCAATGAAGCTTGCGCCTTTATCTCAACCTACATCTAAGGCTTATATGGGCTCATAGGTGTGGAGATAGCATAGATAAGCATACTTGCAAAGTATGCATTATGAGATCAAACAATAGATCCAAAGAGAAACAAGTCATACAATCAAATTAAGATGTGCATATGTGTGGAATATGGTGGATATCGGTGGAAAGGTAGTGAACCTAATTCTACAATGCTCAAGTATATCTCTCTCTTGAAATGTTGGAAAACCTTGCCAGGGATATGAGCTATCTTTTTCTTTCTTTCTCTTTTAGGGAGGTGGGCATCTGAGTACCAGTATTTTTATCTCTTGGACACTTGTCCATTTTTTCTTTTCACTCCCTTTCTATTCCCTCTTTTTGCATAGCTCACATCTCTCCTTTGGCAACAAAATATTTTGAGAGATGTCAATAAAACTCTAGAGCATTTCTTTGGTGGATGGATGTAGTGGATATTTTTGGTGTCTACTCCGAATGTAGGAGCAAAACATTTTTGGGTGGATGGAACTCCAGTGTAGAGTAGTGCATATGAGTTAGAGTGTGTGGATCTTGATTTTAAAAAAATGACAAGTCTCTTATAAAGGTCAAAAAGGTTGACAACACTCAATACAATGACAAACAACAATTATGTAGAAAGCTTCCTAGCCTAAATATGAAATATGGCTCTAGTGGGAATTTTAGCTTGTCATACAAGAAACTCATCATGTGGCATTTTTATCTTTTTAGAAATCAAATCTTTAGAATTTTAATATCACTTTGGAACAAGATAAATAGTAGCTCAAAACTTTTAAATCATGTCCAACAACTACCTAGACTTAGGATCAGGAATATGCTACCCACAAGTTCAGGTTCAGAGTAAGTCTTCATGTCAAAGAGTTTTGTCTAAACCTTGGGAGAACTTCGACTGTAAGCTATGTACTTGAGAGAAATTCAATAGAGCAACTATTCATCATCTCCATGGCAAAAGATTTTTCTCCAAGTTCTTTTATTCAAACTAGAATTTAAGCAAGCCTATTCACATACTCTTTTTTATTTGTTTTTCTTTTATTATTGTAACTAACAAATTAGCTAATTAACTAACAAGCCAAAGATACAAAACAAAGACAAGGATAGGAGACACTTACCTCAAGATAATGGGGGTGCTCTTCCCCAAGCTGGGTGTTGGTATAAATAAAATGCACACAAAAAAATATGACTATCCGCAAGTGCACAGATATAATACCGATGTAGCACTTCACCCAGAGGTTTTAAAAACCATATCTCCAAGGAAACGTGTGAGTATAACTACGGTCCAACCTAACCCGGAGTAGAAATCAACCCTAGGTAGAGATAAGAGGAGATCACTAAAACTACGTTTACTTCGAATCTCAGTAAAATGGTATTTTTCCAATGTTCTAACACAGCCAGATAACTTGAATAGGGGTAGAAATCAGAGTTCTCCCCTACCAACATCTATATAAGGTTGTCAAACCTTCTAACGGGTGATGGATTACAGAGAATTCAATGAAGCTATAAAGTCACCTTCACGAGCTACCATCTACCAGAAAGACAGGGGGCATTCACAAGTAATCTAGATCTAAGCACCACGCTTACACCTATATTAATACTTCAATCTATAGGGTCCTATAGACTATAGTACTCAAAAGAATTATGAACTAGAAGAACAATATGAATACAAAGTTACTTACATAAGAAGACGATAATTGAAGAACCTCAGAAGCAAGTCCCGGGCAAGGGAACTTGATCCTAGAGAATATAGCCGAAGAGAAGCACCGACAGGCCGGAACTCCTCTGAAACTCTACTCTCAACTCCTCTCTCTAATTCTAAGACTAGATAGCTACTCTAAGAGGTAGATCCATTATAGGGACCCCTCTCAACTTGATCCAACTGGCGATAATGTGTCGGTGTTTCAGGAACACTAACAAGTAAATTTATCTAGATTGCGTGCCTCAACTCGATGGCTTTGCTCAGGTGGACACAAAGAAGTATACTGGTTTGGGCTAAAAGAACCCTATGTCCAGTTTTGAGGGGGTCGTGTTACTTGAGCTCTTGTCTGTAGGAGGGGTGTACCAACGTGCGAGAGAGAGAGTCGGACTCTCAGGTCTCTGAGTGGGTTGAATGCATGTGCCCGTGGAGCGATTGTTCTCTACGGTCCCTTAAATGAAGTGCCATGCCTCTCCTTTTATAGTTCAAGGGAGGACACGGGCGTACAAGTTCCAGCTTTCCTTATTGAGCTCGTCCCGAGTCTCGTTTGGTCAAAACGGGAGGAAGTGTCTTGCCCTTCTACTTTCGCCTTCACTTCTAGATGACCCGGCTTCGTACGGCCTCCCAGGCCCGGTATGACGGTGCTGTACTATTGTTTCCACGTGGTCCTTGTCCTGCCCGGGCCCTGTTCTTCGACTGGCACGTTCCCTACCTCTGTTGGTACGGCGAGCGTGGAGCGGCTAGCCTTGAGCGGGTCAACTGTGGCGTGGTGTTATCCCTGTGGTGCCTGACACCCGTGGAAAATGGAGGGAGCGGGGGTCCCTGGCATTGCAGGTCACTGTTCCCGTTCCATCATTGCGCGGGGGCACGCTCACATGCCAGGTGTTATCCTAAGCCGTGTCAGATTGTACTTTGGACAGGGAGCGGTTGAGCCCTCCTTGAACCGGTGTAGTCTCGCACGGTGACTCCGCTCTCGAGAGCGATGTTGCGCCTTCGAACATGTCTCAGCGCCCTCGGACAAATCGTTCGTCTCTCGGGTGGCGTTACGCTCTTGGGCGAATCGTGGCTTCTCTCGACGTGCCGAGGTGTGCTCTCGGGCGAGGCGGGGACCCTCGAAGGGGTGCCGCGGCATCCCTTCTTGGGCCGTTTCTTCGGCCTTTCTTACCTATGGGCTGTACTTGCGTTTTTTGTGGGTGGCCTAGAGGCATCGTTTTTTATCGAACCCCGTCAGTAGCCCCCCGAGTCTCCGTGGGAGAGCCCCGCAGCTCTCTCTCGGGGACTGGATTTTTTCCTTCTACCGATGGGTGGGCCGGCTCTTTTCTTCGGTTCATATTCCGGTGGGTGCGCGCGAGCGCACCCGCCGGGTGTAGCCTCGCAGAGGCTAAGTCGCATGTCTTGCTGTATCCGTATCCCTTTCTTTTTTACTCCTCTTTTGGTTGTGATTCTCGAGGCCTTGTTGGCCGTGCAGAGCAGGGGGTCATGATGACTTTTTATGATTTGACGACATGGCGTCGGATGCAGTGCGAGGGAGTGACATGGCTATCCCCGCGGCCCAATTGCGCGCGGCTGCCCGTGGGGTGGGTCCCCCCTATCGTGGGTTTCGAGAGTTTCGTACTGCGCCGGTCTTGGCGTTTTTTATTCGTTGCGGCTTCTCCACGTTACAGTCGTTAGCCACGTGGTGCGACTGTTCGGAGGCGTAATCATTCCGTAGCGGACTTCTGTCGCGGTGGCGCGCATGTGGCGCATGGTGCCTCGTGCGGGCTCACGCGCGGTCTCTATTCCCTCTTGGAAAAAGGAGAGGGAGAGAGAAAGAGACGCAGTCTTTTCTTGGGAAGCCGAGAAGGCGCGCGACTCATTTATTGTTGCGGCGTCGTGCATGGAGCGTCGCGCATGCCGCGGGCGGTCTGGCTTGGGGGCTCTTGCGCCTAAAAATAGCTGCCCCGGGGGATCCCATGGCCGCGCCCCTTTCCTTGCCACTCGTCGCCTCCGCACACTCTTTGCCTTCGCACTCCCTTTCGTCTCCGCTGGATCATGGGAAGCGCCCCGCCGACAACCTCCCGGAGAAGGGCGGTTCTCAGCGCTGCCGCCGTGCCCCGGGGTGGCTTCCTGAGCTTCCTTATTCTACTGCATTGCTCATAATTTCCTTGTTCTAACCTTGGCTATGTCTTTGTTTGTGGTTTCGCAGGGTTGCTCCCCATGCGTCTCTCCCGCCGGTCCTCCCGCGGGGCGCGTTTTAGGGATATGGGCACAACCCCTATGTCCCCCTACTGGGGGTGCCGCTGGTTGGGGTCCAGGAACTCCGTGAGAACCTGGATGCGGCCAACGTGGCCCTGCGTGCCGCTGACCTGGAGGCCATGGAGCTCCGGGACCAGCGGGAGGCGGCTGACGCACGGGTGGCTGAGCTGGAGGCGGCTCCAGGCTCTCCGTCCAGCTGTCGATGCCATGACGGAGCTTGTGTGGGCGCGGGGTGATTCCCGTGTGGAGCGCCAGCTCGACGTCCCCGGGCGCATCCAGGTGTCCGTTGAGCGCGCCGTCCACCGTGGTGCTGCCGTGGCCCTGACGGCGGCCCAGGTTCACTCTAGGCATGATCTCTATCCGTTTGTTGGGTTCCCTCTGAGGCGAGGGCGGGGGACTACGATGAGCTCGCCGAGCAGTTCGACGATGCCGCGGAGGCCTTTCTTGCCGAGGTTTCTGCTGAGCAGGTGCTCGGCAAGCTGCGCTAGGGTGGCCTCCGCCTCCCACCGTGGTAGGCGTGCGGGAGCCGCCTCCGGCGGTGACATAGGTGCGGGTGCACTGCGGAAGCGCTAGTCCAGTGCACCCAGTTGACATTTTGTGTGATTGTTCGGCCATCGGGCCCCTGGTCTTAGTTGACCGGTTTGACTGTAACGTGGTGCCTCTCGGAAGGCGGTGATGAACAAGATGGTGCTTTGGCCTTGTGATTTCTTGGTTTTTACTGAGGAGTGAGCCGTGCCATGCTTCCCGCATTGGTCAAGTTCATGGTGCTCGGTGAGTTGCAAACGGGTACCCGCGCTCAGAGTTCCAAGCCGCCTCAACGAGGGCTTGGTTAGGACCGGCTGGCGGTAAACTCCAAACTCTCAGGAGCTCGGTTCAGGTGATTCCCGGGACCGTCGAATGGGTTCCGGGGGCTTGATGCCTCTCTCCGTTGAGATGTCACGAACCTTCTTACCTTAGATACGCGTATGGTCAAGGAAGCCCCTGGCGCATGAGCGCTCTCGGGTGGTGGACTGCTTCGTGGGCCCGGCTATTCCCATCCCTCACTCGGTTGTGGCCCTTGAGCGACTGCGGAACCCTGTGACGGGCCAGTCTTTGAACTATGGGGCCTTATGGGCTCAGCCCACGTCTCGGCCGCGTGGACTTCCTTGACCGGGATTGTCGTGTCAGTTGCTCGGCGCTGCTTTTTAGGTCGCTCTGGCGGGGGTGGCGTGTTCTCCGATTTTAACGGTGTTAGGGGAGTACATGGGGCGTGCGGTCGTAGTTAATGCGGAGTGGGGCTTTCGATTCTCGCGTCCCCCTCCTTCTGTCGCCGCCCTTTTCTCTCTCCTATTTCAAAACCGACGAAGAGTCCCTTTCGCTCTCCATCCTACGACTCTCGTGGAGAAAATCCCCTCACCTTCGCTGTTTGTTGAGTCAGCATCGCCGTCTCCATGCCTCATCCGTCTGCCGCCTCCGCCTCGGCCTTCTTCTCGTTCGTTGTCTCCTTCCACCCCTGTAGAAGCCGCCATGGCTGACGGCAATGAGCCCTGGTCCGGATCGGACGTCCGTGCGTCACGCGTGAGGGGCCTGATGAAGAAGGGCCTTTTCCCCACGGGGGAGGAGGGCTCGAACTGGATCATCCCGGGGGGAGATTGATCCAAACCCGCCAGAGGGCTTCGTGGTGGCCTTCCTCCCCTTCTATGAGCGGGGGTTCGCCACGCCAGCCGGCAGGTTCCTCCGGACCCTGCTGGCGTACTACGAGATTGAGCTCCAAAGACTGGCCCCCCCACGGGGGTCTTTCACATTGCGGTTTTCGTCACGCTGTGTGGAGGCTTCTTCGGGGTGGAGCCATACTTCGATCTGTGGCGACGTTTCTTCCACCCGATGTTGTTTACGAAAACAACATCGGAGAGGGGAGGCTGGCCGACGAGGAGCTTTCACGTTCCGATGGGCTGCAGCAACGTTCGGCTCGGGAGCTCCCTCCCTTCCTCCTACCTAAAGTTCGGCAAGGCGTCCTCCAACAAGGGGTGGCACCGAGAGTGAATCTACGTTAGGAACGATCCCGACACCCCGCTCCCGGCGTACACCGGGCGGTACATCACTGAAGAGCCGGCGAGCTGGAAGTGGGGAGTGCCCAAGACGTAGGTGGGGGTGCTCGACGTGTACATCCGGGGCCTACAGCGCTTGATCTCGAAGGGGGGCACCGGCAAGGGCGTGATTGGTGCGTTTCGCAAGAGAAGGATCGCGCCCCTCATGCTCCGCCGGCTGCGTTTGTGGGAGATGGTCAGCGACGCCGACCTCACGGGGACGGTGCTGGCGGATGGCGAGCTCGCAAACACGGAGATCACGGCGCGGATTCGGGACGTCACCGACATCAGGACCTCCAACACTTCTTTCAGGTACCCCATCCCCGGCCACCCTCCGATGCGGCCGGATCGAGAATTCATCGAGCTGGTAAGCCCCTATTTCGCCTCCTGCTATCCGCATTCCGTTTTCTCGCATCTTATGGGTCTGATGACCATCGACGATCGGAGGGACGAGAATACCTTCTCCCTTTTGTGTGGAGGCGCTTACCGGAGGACGCGATGGTGCGTGCTGCTAACCGCGCTCACGGCGAGCTTGACTAGGAGAGGGCCGCTAGGAGGCGGGAAAAGAGAACGAGGAGGGCTAGGAGGACCAAAGACCACGCAAGGAGGAGGAGAGGAGAGCATGTTTCCACAACTGAATCCGAGGGGGATTCAGGCAGCGATGACGAGGATCTTGGAGGGGTATGGCTCGGCTACGTGGTTGATGCCCCACCGGATTTTGAGTTCTTGGCACCGGCCGAAGATCCACCAAATCTGACTCCGTATCCGTGGCATGATCAGGCGGAGTTCCCCAAGCGCATCAGTTCTCAGGGAGGCTCATCCGAGGGGGCGCATGATTCGGAGGTGCTTGGCCCTAAGCCTTCGGCCCCTCTGAGCCCTCGGGGAAAGGCTCCTGTTTCGGCAGAGGCGACCGCCTGGACCGTGTCCCCTGTTCCGGCGCCCGCGACTCAGAGAACGTAGGAGGGAGTGCCTGACTCACAGGGTAATCCCTAGCGGAAGCGCCGGGCCTTCGTGTCGGGGTGAGTTCATCGTCGTCAATTCTGTGTTCTATTGTGTTGTCGTCCTTGGGGTGCCATCAGATTCATGTTATCTGTGTTTTGCTGCAGGCTGGCGAGTAGGGTTGTCTCGATGCTGGCTTCGGCGAAACAGCTTCGTCGGCCGTCAGGCTCGGAGAGCGCGACTTCCCAGCTAGAAGGCGCGGGCCGCCCAAACGCGACTCTTCCCAGGTCGTCATCTCCACCCGCCGCCGGACTGTCGGTGGGTGGGGGATCCGGAGGGCCATCGGTCGAGCTGGACAAGGGGGAGGATGATGCATCTGGCCCAGGTGGGGTTGGATGAAAAGCCCGACACACCGATCCGGATTCCCTGAAACCTGCAATCTTAGCACCGACAGCCGAAATTACGATGCACCGATCCGGCTACAACGCCACTAGGGCCTCTTGTTGCGCCTCGGCAATCTTAGCACCGCACTTCGGCACACCCCTTCCAGAAAAGGCCCAATCGCCCCAAAAGACTAGTCCGATGGGGGGAAGGGTGGCTCTCCCTTTTAAGGTGGCTTCCTCCTCCCAAGCTAAGCAAGGTGGGATTATTTAGAGGCTCACACGGTCGCCGCCCGACTACAACTGGGCCACCTGGCTCATTGTTGCGTCTTTGCCAGCGGGTAATAGTGGAGGATGTCCTCATCATTCCCACCCCCTTAAACAAGGGCCCAGCTCTGATACCAAATGATGCATCCGACCCAGGTGGGGTTGGATGAAAAGCCCGACACACCGATCCGGATTTCCTGAATTCTGCAATCTTAGCACCGACAGCTGAAATTATGATGCACCGATCCGGCTACAATGCCACTAGGGCCTCTTGTTGCGCCTCGGCAATCTTAGCACCGCGCCGGCGCACCCCTTCAGAAAAGGCCCACCGCGCCCAAAAGACTAGTCCGATGGGGGAAGGGTGGCTCTCCCTTTTAAGGTGGCTTCCTCCTCCCAAGCTAAGCAAGGTGGGATTATTTAGAGGCTCACACGGTCGCCGCCTGACTACAACTGGGCCACCTGGCTCATTGTTGCGTCTTTGGCAGCGGGTAATAGTGGAGGATGTCCTCATCAGAGGAGATCTAAGCTGAAGCCGACAGAGGCGAGGAAGCCGGGGCCGAAGCCAGCGAGGGCGTGGCCGGTGAGGGAAACGCTGGTGCGGGCTGTTGACTGCGTCATCATCTTGGAGGCGAGCGCAGAGCAAGTCGCCGCTGGTCAGACCCTGACGGACGGTTCTCCTAAGGCGCGGGATGTTTCCCTTGTCCCTTCTCTGGGCGTCGTTGCGTCCGCCATTGAGCCCATGATATCTGCGGCGCCCTCGTTAGTTGTCCCCCCTTGGCGTCATCTGGAGGGCCTCTGTTGGCTGCCCCCATCACTTCCTCTGTCCCGCCGGTGGGGGAGTTGCTCCCTCGCGGCCCCGACATTGGGTCTGCCGAAGGGGCATGGGGAAAGGTTGCCGCCGGGTGGGACTCGGTCACCGAGTGCCTTCGCCATGCTCTGCATTTGCTGGATGATGACATCGGCCCAGCATTCAGGTACACTTTGCTACCTTTTCATCGTTTGTCCCAGCGCGTTATTCTGAATTGGGTCTTTGTGTTATGGTTTACAGAGCGCCAGACGCCTAGCTCTACTTGAAGAGGGAAGCGCTCGGGACCGGTGTCTTCAAGAAGTGCAGCGCCGGGAAGAATTGGAGGCGAAGTTGGCTGACGCCGAGCAGCAGGCTGCCCAGGTGGGATCCGCGCGGGATGCCCTGGCAGAGCGTGTTCGTAAGGCTGTCGTGCAGGCGGCGGAGTTGAAGATCCAATCACTGGAGAGCCAGCTCGTGATCCTCGAGGAGAAGGTCAAGGCCGAGGAAGGGGTGAGGCAAACGGTCGAAGCAGAGTCCCTCAGGCTTGACCAGGACGTGAAAGGTAAGTTTTTCTGCCCTTTCCTCGACATCTGCTTCTTTTTTCTTCCCGCGACGCCCATCATACGGCTGCTTGCAGGGCTGGTCGACAAGCTGTCCTCTGAGGCGCTCAAGAGTCAGGACCTGCAGCGGAGCCTGGAGGGAGTACAGAAGGAGCTATCTGATGGGAGGTCCGATCATGGAGCCCTCCAGGCCGCCGTCGTCTCCGTGCCGAGTGATCTGGGCATAGGCGAAATCGCAGAGACGAGCTCCCTGGCCGTTCATGCTGCCGATATCCCTGGGAAGGTGGAGAATCGAGTCCGTGGTGTGGCGCGGAGGGGGTTCGACATCGGGGTTCACCAGACCTTTTCTGTCGTCCGCTCCCATTATGAGACTCTCGGTTGGGAATTGCTAAGCGAGGGCTTCGCCGTTCTAGAGACCGAGGGATATCTGGATGAGGTGGAAAAGGAGATGCTCCCCGTGGCGGCGGCTTTGGCAAAGAAGCTTGCCCCCGATGCCCTCATAGAATTCTTTTCGCAGGGTGAGGAGGACGAGGGGCCCCATGCTTAAAAACTTTTCTTAGTGTGTCGGTCGAGACAAGTTTGGTTTGTAATAATTCGCACTTCATCGTTTTCGCTTTGTTCGCTAAATTTTCTATTTTACCATGTTGACGGTCATATCCTCCTTTTACTGCTAGCCCCCGAGTGATGGCCTGTCTTTTGTGCATGAAGGAAAAAGGGAGGCCTCACTCTGGACGCGACTCTCGGGTCGCTAAAGGGAGTACTGAATGGTGAGACGCCACTTTCATTGATTGTTTGCTCATACGTATCCTGGTACAGACTAGGGGTAGAAACGGCGCAACTGTTCTATATTCCAGGCGTTGTTGTAGACCTTCCCGTCAGGAGTTGCGAGCTTGTACGTGCCCGCGTGGAGAACCTCCGCAATGACGTAGGGTCCTTCCCATGGCCCCGAGAGCTTCCGTCGATCCTTGGTCGTTTGCACCAGTCGGACGATGAGGTCCCCCACGTTGAAGGACCTCGGCCGTGGTAACGTCGAAGAGCTTGCTGGTACCTTGCAGAACGCAAGAGAGCCACGTCCCGAGCCTCGTCGACCTGGTCCAGGGCGTCTTCTTGGGAGATCTGATTGCCTTATTCATCGTAGGCCTTTACCCTTGGCGCCCCGTACTCTATGTCGGTGGGGAGTATCGCTTCGGCGCCATAGAGCATGAAGAAGGGCGTGAATCCGGTTGCGCGGCTTGTGGACGTCCTCAAGCTCTAGAGCACAGCCGGGAGCTCCGCCACCCACCTGCCCCCGTACTTGTTGAGCCGGTTGAATATGCGGGGATTGAGCCCTTGTAATATCATACCGTTAGCGCATTCGACTTGCCCGTTCGTTCTGGGGTACGCCATAGAGACCCAGTCCACGCGTATATTGTTGTCGTCACAGAATCGAAGAAACTTCTTGCCGGTGAAGTTGGTGCCATTGTCAGTGATGATGGAGTTTGGGACCCCGAATCGGTAAATGATGTCGGTAAAGAACTTCACCGATTCTTTCGCTGTGATTTTGATGATCGGGCGAGCCTCTATCCATTTTAAGAATTTGTCGATTATGACGAGCAGGTGCGTGTAGCCCCGAGCGCTGTCGTCAGTGGGCCTACCATGTCGAGCCCCCAGACCGCAAAGGGCCATGTGATAGGGATGTTCTGGAGGGCCTGGGCTGGTAGGTGCGTTTTGCGCGCGTAAAATTGGCATCCTTTGCAGGTGCGAACGATGTGATTGGCATCAAACACGGCTGTTGGCCAGTAGAAGCCCTATCTGAACACTTTGCCGACTAGTGATCTGGGGGCCGCGTGGTGGCCCCATATCCCCCCGTGAATGTCCGAAAGGTGCTTCCTTCCTTCCTGGGTCAGGATGCAGCGCTGTAGTATCCTTGTCGGACTCTTCCAGTACAATTCCCCTTTGATTATGACGAAAGTCTTTGACCGTCATGCGAGGCGGCGAGCCTCTGTCTTGTCGCTGGGCAGTATTTCCCGGATTAGGCAGTCAAGATAAGGAATCCGCCAGTCGGGTGTGTCGGGAGCTGTTTCCTCGACTCTCATGACGTCCGGGTCAGGATATGTTGTGTTCCTAGGCTCGGAGGTGTCAGGGAGCTGGTCCTGGACCAAGGTGTGTGTTCCGCTTTCGGGTAGAGCCCCTGAGTCCTGTCCCGGGGTTGGCGTTCCGCTCTCAGGCGGAGCCCCAGAGTCCTGTCGTGACTCCTTAAGTTCTGATGCTCCTGACTCCTCATATCGGACTGAGGGTTTGTACTGGTCGTTGGCGAAAAACCCGGGCGGGGTCGGCTCCCTATTGGAAGCCATTTTAGCCAGGGTGTCTGCTGCCTCATTGAGACGTCTCGGGATGTGGTTGAGTTCTAGGCCTCCAAATTTGTCTTCCAACTTTTGTACTTCCCGACAGTATGCCGCCATTTTTGGGTCGTGGTAGTCGGATTCCTTCATGATCTGGTTGACCACGAGCTAGGAGTCGCCTCGTACGTCAAGGCGTCGGATTCCCAATTCGCACGCGATTCGTAGCCCGTTGATGAGCGCTTCGTATTCCGCTACGTTGTTCGAGGCGGGAAATACAGACGGATCATGTATCACATGCGGACGCCCTGAGGCGAGACAAATACCAGTTCGGCTCCCGCCCCTTTTTTCATCAGTGAGCCATCGAAATATAAGGTCCAGTACTCCATCTCCATCTCTGCTGGTGGGGTCTGGATCTCGGTCCATTCAGCGACGAAATCAGCGTGAACTTGGGACTTGATCGCGGAGCGAGGGACGTACTCGATCCCTTCACCCATCAGTTCCAGGGCCCATTTGGCTATTCGCCCCGTGGCGTCACAGCTCTGGATGACTTCCCCGAGGGGGTAGGTCGAAACCACGACCACCTTGTGTGCGCGGAAGTAGTGGAGCAACTTTCTCTTCGTGAGGAGGATGGCGTAGAGGAGCTTTTGTATCTGCGGGTATCAGACTTTCGTGTCCGATAGAACCTCGCTGATGAAGTATACAGGTCGTTGGACCTTGAGGGCGTGACCTTCTTCTTCACGTTCCACGATGATCGCGGTGCTTACAACTTGCGAGGTTGCTGCGACGTACAGCAGGAGCTCTTCTTTTTCCCTCAGGGCGACTAGGATTGGTGGTTTCGTTAGGGCCTCCTTAAGTAGGTCAAGGGCTGCTTGGGCCTCGCTTGTCCAAACGAACCTCTCGGTCTTCTTCAGGAGTCGGTAGAGGGGTGGGCTTTTCTCCCCAAGCCTTGAAATGAAATGGTGAACTAGTCCTGTTACCCGTTGCACACCCTTCAGGTTCTGGATATGGCCCATTTTTAGGATGGCTTCGACTTTGTCGGGGTTTGCCTCGATTCCCCGCGCTGATATGATGAAGCCGAGGAGCATGCCTCTCGGGACGCCAAAGACGCATTTTCAGGGTTTAGTTTCACACTCTTCTTTTTTAGTCTGTTGAAGACTAACTCTAAGTCAGCCATGAGGCTGTCAGTGTTCTTGGTCTTGACTACTATATCATCGACGTATGCTTCTACGACCTCTCCGATGAGTTTGTCGAAGCACTTGACCATGCAGCGTTGAAATGTCGCGCCCGCGTTTTTTAGACGAAAAGGCATTGTTACGTAACAGTAGGTGCCAAACGGGGTAATGAATGACGTGGCGAACTGGTCTGACTCCTTCATCGCGATCTGATGGTATCCCGAGTACGCGTCGAGAAAGCATAGGGTTTCGCACCCCGAGGTCGAGTCGACTATTTGGTCTATGCGCGGTAAAGGAAACGGGTCCTTTGGACATGCCTTGTTAAGGCTCGTGTAGTCAACGCACATTCTCCACTTTCTATTTTTCTTTTTTTACAAGTACAGGATTTGCTACCCATTCGGGGTAGAATACTTCTTTGATGAATCCTACATCTTGGAGCTTTGCGATCTCCTCTCTGATTGCCCTCCTTTTTCCTCGTCGAAGCGGCGGAGGCGTTGTTTCACCGGCTTCGAGCCAGCCTTGATCCATAGGGAATGCTCGGCGACATCCCTCAGTATGCCTGGCATGTCTGAGGGCATCCACGCGAAGATGTCCTTCTTCGAGCGGAGGAAGTCGATGAGCGCGCTTTCCTATTTGGGAGAGAGGGTGGTGCTGATGGTCACCGTCTTCTCCGCGGAGTTTTCTGGGTCGATGAGGATCTTCTTAGTGTCCTCCACAGGTTCGAACACCCCGGGCATCCTTTTCTTCGACTCTAGGAGGTCCTTGGTGAAGTCGTCCAGCGTGGCCATGATCTCCTTGGAGGATATCGCGGCCGCAGCCGTCTCGCAGCACTTGATGTCGCATTCGTAGGCGTGCGGGAACACTGTTCCCATAGTGATGACGCCCCTCGGGCCGGGCATCTTGAGCTTCAGGTAGGTGTAATTGGGGATGGCCATGAACTTCGCGTAGCACGGCCGTCCCAAAATGGCATGATACGAACCCGAAAACCCCACGACTTTTAAGGTGAGGACCTCCTTCCAGAAGTTCGAGGGGTCTCCGAAGGTGACGAGAAGGTCGATTCTTCCCAGGGGCATCGCCTGTTTGCCTGGCACGACGCTGTGGAAAGGGATTCCTGCCACCTGTAGACTTGCCCTTTTGAGTCCCATGGCCTTGAAGGCGTTAGCGTAGAGGATGTTGAGCCCACTCCCACCATCCATCAGGACCTTGGTGAGCCGCGTGGTTCCAATGATCGGGTCGACGACGAGTGGGAACCTTCCTGGCTGCGGGATGCGTGTCAGATGATCTGACTAATCAAAGGGATGGCTGTGTCAGACCAACGCTGGAAGGTGGGAAGCGCTGGCTCGAGAGAGTACACCTCTCTTCTTGTGAGCTTCATCTGCCGCCTCGACCCATAGGCGTCTAGGCCGCTGAAGATCATAAGGCATCCGTTCGGCTCCGGGAACTCATCGTCAGGGATGTCCTCGTGCTCTCTGTCATGCTCCGGCTTCTTCCTCGGCGGCGCTGCCTTCTTGTATTCCCCCGACATGAATCGCCGCATGAGCTCACAGTCCTTTAGGGCATGCTTTGCCGGGTGGGCATGGTTGGTGCAGGGCTCCTCGAGCAGCTTCTCGAAGTGGTTGCCGTGTGCTTCTTCTGCGGGGTTTTTGGCCTTCCCTGTGTTCCTGCGTTCGGCAGCCGCCACGAGGTTGCCCCTACATTTCTGCTTATTCTTCTTCTTGTTGCGTCGATCGAAGGCCCCTTCACTGGCATCTTCATTCTTGTCCTTGCCTTTCGCTTGGTCGAAGATGGCTCGTACCGCCTCTTCTCCCGAAGCGTGGTTGGTGGCGATGTCGAGTAACTCCCGAGTTGTGAGCGGCTTCTTGCGTCCCAACTCATGAACCAGGGTCTCGCTGGTTGTTCCAGAGAGGAAAGCACCGATGACGTCGGCTTCCGCCATGCCGGGAAGGTCAGTGCACTGCTTGGAGAAGCGTTGGATATACTCGCGAAGGGTCTCGCCGGACTTCTGTTTGCAGTTCTTGAGGTCCCAAGAGTTTTCGGGGCGGGCGTATGTGCCCTGAAAGTGACCCACGAAGACTTCCTTGAGGTCCTCCCAATCCCAGATTCTGCCTCTAGGGAGGTGCACGAGCCACGTGCGGGCCGACTCTCCCAGGTACAGTGGGAGGTTACGGATGATAAAGTTGTCATCGTCTGCGCCTCCAGCTTGGCATGCTAGTCGGTAGTCCTCGAGCCAGACGTCGGGATTTGTTTCCCCCGTGTAGCGTGGGACGGTGGTTGGCGCCCGGTAGTGGCGTGGTACCGCGGCCTGCAGTATGCGCGAGCCAAAAACCCTTGGACCTCGTCTCATGGGGCTCTGGCTCCTGTCTTCATCGCTGTCGTCGCGTCCGCCCCTTCGGGAGTGATATTCCCGGCGGCCTTCCGCTTTGTCGTCGTCGTGCGCTCGTTTGCGCGCATTGAGGGCGTCCCTGGCATCCCTTCGTGCTCGACACACTTCCGTGCGAGAGGGCGCTGGTCTTGCGGCAGTTGGTATACCGAGGCATCCCTTTCGTGCCTTACGGATGGCGCCCGCTGGCTAGCGTCCGCGCCGCGCCGACATGAGGCTGAACTTTCGGCCTGCTGCACCGCGGCCCTTTCAAGCAATGTCTGGATTTCTTGGTGCGCCCTCTGTTCTGCCGGTGTTGTGGGTTTCGGCAGGATTCGGTGTAGTACAGCGCGAGATTCTGGCTTGCCTATGGAAACATCGGGATCCCGTCATCGTCTTCCTGAATCCGCGGGTTGACTTCGTGCGCTCTGCTGCGAGCTCGTCCCCCGTCTCCACGGCGGTGGATCGCGGCATGGATCGCGGCCTGCTCTTGTTGGAGTGCTTCGCGTTGCTGCTCGAGGGCCTGACGCTCTTTGTCGAGGGCAAGTTGGTCCCCCTCGAGTTCCTTCTGTCGGGCCAACATCTATTCCCGTGTGGGAGTGGGCGCCCCTCCGGCAGGGGTCGCGTCCCCGGGTGGCACCCGGGGAAGTGGCGTTGCCTGACTCCCGGCTCCATCCTGCTGCTCGTGGAGATCAGCCATGACGCACTCTTGGGACGGGTGATGGCTCCCAGAGCTTGAGTAGGTGTCCGAGAGGTCTGGATCGTCGACGATCAGATCGTGGACGGACTGCGGGACGTAATCCACCATCCCCACGAATTCACTATTCATGGAGGCGGGCGTGGTGTCAAAAAGGAGTGCTTGCATCTGTCGCGCTATGAGATGGCTAGCCGCCACGGCCGTGTTGGCCATCCCGTAGGGCCACATTGGCCATAGCCCCCGCGTATGCGGGCACGACAAAGGTAGTGGCGGTCCCCCTCCGAGTTGGGAGGCGATGTTTGCTGAAGCGAACCGGGATTTCAAAACTTGAAATACCGACTCTTTTGCCCCTCTGTGATAGTCCCAGGATATCTCGGCTATCACGGGCATCCACTTTTCAACTGATTACAAAGTCATACAACACAGAGTATAAAAATAAGCCTAATACATAATCTAATTACAAGCCCACTAGGCTAAAACAAACAAAACACCGATAATCTACTCGTAGCAGCGAAGCTTGATGATCTTCCAATCCACAGCATCCTTGAGAGTAGATCGCAAACCAACTACTAATCCCAACATCATTGCAAGGAAATCTGCACACCACCAGATATGTGCAGGCCATGGTCAGCACCGAATGAGCTTTGGTGGAAATAGAAAATAAAGGGATCTGGTGATCCTAATAGTTTGGCTATAGTTTGCATCCTAGCGCATGCGAAAAAGCATCAGTAATATAATATAAATCTTCTATAATTCCTAACCCAGAATCTCACACTCACATACCATAATCATCAACATGTCTCATCACCAATCTCATCACATCTCATATCTCACCACTCATCATCCCTCACAACACCCTCAAGCTCTCAGTCTAAGCAACGAGGCGGCCACCGCACGCCCCTCGTCTCAACGGCCTCAAGTTGGACCTATCTTCAGGGGAGAGAAAGCAAAGCACAAGAGAAGCTAGTGAGTGTTGACGGTAGATAGCGTCAACATTTAATAGTGCAATAAACATGATAAATGATCAACACACTTGCAAATAGAGAAGTCTAGGGTTTTATCTGATAAATTCCATGAGTTTTGATGAATTATTATTTTCCAGGGATTGTTCCAGAAAACCACGGAAAAAGGGCCTAACTATCAAACGGAGTAACAAAACTTATCCGCGATGGAAACATACATCATTGGGCTCTACAAGGATCAAGAAAACACCACGACAAAGCGGAGGCCTAGAGGAAACAGTGGAGGGCCGGCCGTCCTGGGGAAAGATGCTGGGCGGCCTCCCCCTAAAATGGATCCCTACGCCCTTCTGGAAGCTTCCTCCACCGCCTTTGAGGGTTAATATCCACCGTACCTTAAGTCAGTTTGATCAAACGGCCATCGTGCATCCCACCGGACTATAAATATAGGGCCAGACTCCCCTCCCTGGGGGCACCACATTATTATGGAGATGTAGAGGCGTCCCTTGAATGGATGATCTCTCACCTCTAGAGAATTAGGGCTAGACTTTCCAATGTAGTAGACTAGTTCTAGTTGAGAGTTAGGGAGAGTGGAGCTACGCTCGGGTTCTGGAGGAGTCTTCAGAGGAGTCGTCAGAGTTTTGGTATGTCTTTATATTTATTCTTGTAAGACTTATGCTTTAATATATTTTATCTTCTCTATTTACTTTTATGCATTACATTTGATTGGTTAGTATAGTTGTTATACTTTAGCATAGGATCTTCGCCTGTATTAGGTGCTCTAGTTATAGACCGTGACTAGAGTAGTAATTGATAGTGTAGACATGTAGTCTAGGCTATAGGTTACCTGAGATTGCATCCAATTCTTACGGTTAGTTGTGATAGCCCTAAAAGTGACAGCTCTGTTAGGCCTTCGTATTCTACCATGTCGGGGTTGGTGTTTCGTAGAGCTTTTGGCAGCCTTCCCCAACTACTTTCTTTCCAGTCTTATTCGAGAGTTGGAAAGGTACTGCTGCTCCAAAGTGCTATTGTGTGATTGCTATATCTACCATGAATCAGTTATTATAGAACCCTAGTAATAGAGAAGTATTTAGGAACCTTGAAATCTCCCATTGTCCTCTCACTTTAGCTATCTACTCTATTATCATAGAATTCTCCTGTGTGTCCATGTCATATATGCATAATTCCAATTATCTATCATTTACCCCTACTATAGTCTAGTTGGTGTATTAAGTTAGTAGATAAAGATGGTGAACTATCAATGTCTTTATCCATTGTTTCCCAGTGGTAAAATATAAATAACGATACCTAGAATACTCCCGGTAAAATGCTATAATGGTTTTCTGTGCGCTTGCGGAATCCTTCATATTTTAATTATGCATAAGAAATACCAACAAGCATTTTTGGCGCCGTTGCAGGGGAAACAATTGGCGTAAAGATTTTGATAATGATCTTGATATCTGCTAATCTAGTCCACCACTAGCTTTAGTAGGATTACCCCTGTTTTGTTAAGTTGTGAAATAAGAGAATATCAATCGTCTCAACCTTCTAGCGAAATTCCACAAGAACAAGATATGGGAGATATTGAAGAACCCAGGGTGCCTGAACATTCATGATTCATCAACATTGGAATCCTGCTATCTCACAGGTTCGTATAGACATATATATTCTTCTAACCATGTGTAGACTGGAGAAAAAATTTGTCATCACAAGAAGTCAAAGTCCATCACATGTGACGAATAAAGATGTTGCGCTACTCACAAATACCATTGTGAGTCATGGTAAGTTTGATCAAGAAAGGTGAGAAAGTCTTACTCATAGGATTTAAAATTTGATGAGTAGTTATCATGTTGCATTCTATTGCATGTTTACTTTGAATAATCCATGCATCTACTCCATCTTACATCAAATCCATAGCATGTTTAGTTCTTTGCACACATGCATCTCTACTTAAAAATGAAAAAAAACATTCTCACCATACATGATCATGCTTTCATCTCTTTGAGTAAATCTCTATATGCTCCCATGCTATCTTTGTTTGCTATATTAAATTTTAGTTTGGAAGTACTCGAAATACTTTTATAGGCTTTTAAATTGAGCGTGGTGCTTAGGTTAAAATGCCTTCCTTAACTAAAAGTAGACATGGAGTTTGGTTTGGTTATTGAACTAGAAATAGTTGTAGTAGACATTGGATATTTTGTTGGACTAACCCTGTAGAAAACTATTAAATTCAATTTGGGTAAGTCAAGAATTCAATTTGGGTAAGTCAAGAGATAAACTCACATCAAGAGATGAATCAAGGCATGTAATGAAGTCCAATAACTTTGCATAAAAGGAAGACACATCTCATTCTCCATGAAAGAGCTGAGAACAAGTGTGTAGAAAGGACTAAGATTGAAAGAAATGGAAGCAAGAACACTTCAA